>JADRCD010190635.1:3057-14920 GCA_019843815.1 Montemys delectorum
CACGCTGTCACCCTCCATGCTGTCACCCTCCACGCTGTCACCCTCCACACTGTCACCATCCACGCTGTCACCCTGCACACTGTCACCCTCCACGCTGTCACCCTCCACACTGTCACCCTCCACGCTGTCACCCTCCACGCTGTCACCCTCCACGCTGTCACCCTGCACGCTGTCACCCTCCACGCTGTCACCCTCCACGCTGTCACCCTCCACGCTGTCACCCTCCACGCTGTCACCCTCCACGCTGTCACCTTCCACACTGTCACCCTCCACGCTGTCACTCTCCACACCATCATGGGCACATTCCCTTAACCTTTTGTTGTTGTTGTTGTCGTTGTTATTTGTTTGTTTTTCAAGATAGGGTTTCTGTGCGTAGCCCTGGCTGTCTTGGAACTTGTTCTCCAAACCAGCCTGGCCTCCAACTCAAGAGATTCTCCTGTCTGCCTCAGCCTCCAAGTGCTGGAATTAAAGGCGTGCACCACCACCACCTGGCACCTTACAATCTCTTAAGAACTGGACTCAGGAAAAAGTAGATATTTTGTTACCATATGGGAAAGAATTTCAGAATAAACCATGGGAGACTGAGAAATACCCAGGAGAAGAATAAGACATACCCAAGCATGGACATGGGATTCTCAGGAGAGAGCTGAAATTAAGTGTCTTAGCAGGAAATATGGACAGCATTTTGGTGGGCACTCAAGTTACATCTCAAAGGAAAGCTAAGAAATCTTATCTTACCTTTCTTTAAACAAATGTAATTAGAGGAGGCCTTCCAAAGTGACATACAATGGGATTTATAATCTGGTACTGTAAGACCAGGAGCCATTGCAAGAGGGGGTAGGAAATGTCCTCTTACTGTGAAGGATTCCTGTGATAGTCCTAGGAAACTGTAGGTCAAGAGCTTGACAGGGAGAGAAGTACTTTACAGACGGTAAATGGTCGAGAATCCTCAATTCCCAGCTAACTAGAGGCTTCAAGAGACTCTGGAGTGAGACTTTCTTTTCCCTACCCACATACCCATATCCTGTCTTTCTATCCTTCCTCAAGAGGAAAGCACTGTGCATGTACATGAACTTAGGAACCAGCAAATATGTGTTTCTCTTCCTGGGATCTGTAGAAATATACTGTGGACCCCATTACAACAGATGCAGAAGAGTGTACAAGAGTAACCAGTCTTGATTGACCCACTACACTAAAGCCGTTACTATTTCCTTTTATTTCAGTTTATATTTTAATAGTTTATAAACTTTATGTAAGAAAACCTTGCAAATAAGTGAGGACGTTATACACCAAAGTTGACCAGACCCAAAATCTGTCCAACCTCTGAGCAGTTAGAGCTGGCACAGCTGTGAAACTTCATATTAGATTTTATACTTTCAGTATTGAGTATGTTTTATGCAGTAGCCATGTCCCAACCCCCTGAAATCTGTGACAAGCTTAGAACTAGAAAAGCATTAGTTTCATAGCCTCGCCCATAGCTCCTGTCCACCACCTGCACCTGGTCTTTCCTTGTCCCTGGTATTAGCCTTCTGGTTCTCCTTTCTTCATGCCACGCTGTGATCAACAACTATTTACATGTATGCACATATCACTGGGTAGATTCCACATATGAGGAAAACGTGTAGTTTATTTCTTTCTGAGACTGTGTGTCCTTGCTTAATATACATTCTAAGTCCATCCATCCATTTTCTTGTATTTCTTTAACTTTGTTCTTTAGAGCTGTGTGTGTATAAATATGGCATATGTAATATATACTGTATAGTATATGGCATATGTACTATTGTACATATGTACAATATGTATATTCAGTTCAGTATACACACATGTATACTATATAGTATATGGCATATATAGTATATAGTACATACAGCATATAGATATTAACATATATTAGTATTTCTATTATTCATACATTTGTTGAATGAGAACTAAAAAGTTGATTAAATTCTTTGCTAATAGTGACTAAAGCAGCAATTAACAGGGGCTGCAGATATCTTTATGGTATGGTGTGAAGTTCTCTGGGTTTTTTCCCAGGAGTAAAATAACTAGGTCAAATACTATTTCTATTTTTTTACTTTGTAAGAAATCTCCAGACTGATTTCACAGTGGCCATATCCATTTCACCCCACCAATAGTGGGTGAGGGTCTGACTCTATCCACATTTTTGTCAGATTCCTTGGTGACAACCATTCTGATGAGGGGGAGGTGGCACCTCAATGTAGTATCAGTTTGCATTTCCCTGATGGCTAGGAATATTGAACAGGTTTTAAAATAGTTACTGGCCATTTGTGTTTGAAAACTGTCTATTTAGTTCATTGCCCATTTGTTGGCTGGCAGTTTTATTCACTTGGTGTTTGATTTCTGCAATTCTTTGTACTTAATTTATAACAATTACTTGTTATTTCAATGCACAATGTCAAATAACTGACTAACATCTAGCATTCAGGTTACATTGTATAAGAGCTCCAAATTCTGGTACATATCTCAGCTCCAACAAGCCACACAGCAAGTGCTCAGTGGCCCCCACAGTGACTGGGGTACACATTGACTGTGCAGCTTAAAAGCCAGCACAGCATCGAGTGATATAGTTTTTTCTGAACTTGGGGACATAGATTGTGCTCCTGAAGCAGGGTGAACACTCATCTTCAATAAGACAATTAAAACTGTCATACTAGGGACTAAAGAGATGGTTCTGCTGTGAAGAGCCCTGGCTGCTCTTGCAGAAGACCCAGGTTTGATTCCCAGTACCCATAAGGCAGCTCACCACCATCTGTAGCTCCAGTTCTAGGGGATCGAGTGCCCTCTCCTGGCTTCTGCAGGCATTGCATACAGATGGTGCATAGACATACACACAGGCAAAACATCCCCAGGCATAAATAGAGGAAAACCAGTCAAGTTAATGCTAAAGCGCAGCAAAGGGGAGATCTGTGCAATGTGGTCACATTAGAAAGAGAAACAAAGACATGAGTGATAGCCATTCCTAGGTCCACCGTCCTGGTCACAAAGCAGAGTTTAAATAGAGAGAGGGTTAAGTCCACAAAGAGAGCTGTTGATACATACACCCCAAACAAGGTGCGGTTGTGTCCACCCCTGCTCCATCATGTCTGGCTTCCAGTCTCCCCAGCCAAGTGGTCTGATAGCTATTAACGCCGAGTGACATCTCCTGGGAGACCAGCTCCCTCTCTGGCTGACACCAGGCTTCATTCAGTCTTTCTCTTCTATCAGCATGAAATTCCTGCGCTAACTCCAGCTCCTCGGTGGCCATTTCTTTAGTTGTCTGACAACCAAAAAGGACGGGCACAGTGTCACCTTATAACATCTAGTCTTAGCAAGCCCAGTGGTTGTGGTGCTCCCTGGAGCTGTGGTTTGGTATGGCTTCTGTTGAACTCTCTGAAGCCCTGAATATCTCTATTCACCTGCCTTTTCCTCCTGGAAGACCCTGAGTCACGCTTTCTCTTCCACTATCCTCACTGCAAGGCCACCTCCCTCTGTCCTTTGGTTTCCATCCCATTGAACCCACGCTGGCCATGACTCATTCCTTCTACTTTGTCTCCTTCCATATACCTAATTTCAAAGCTACAAGTGCCTGCCTTGCTGGACTTCTCTGTTTTCCCATCTGGAAACAGGAAAGGAAAATGACAAATACAGGAGGAAAAAAGGAGCGTTAAGAAAGCATGATCCCCTCCCCGTGAAGCCTGACTCGGGGGACAAAGCGGAAGGTGGAAGGTTTTGTCACTTTTCTCTCTTTGTGCAGGACACTCGATACTTTATTTATTTATTTATCTATCTATTTACTTATTTATTTATCTATTATTTATTTATTTAACCACATACTGCTATTACAGAGGACCTGAGTTTGGTTTCCAGCACTCACATTGGATAACCCCCAACTGCCCAAAACTCTATTCACATGTGCATGCCCGCCTACCCACATACATACGTGTAGTTAAAAAAAAAAATCAAAATGTGCTGGAGAGATGGCTCAACAGTTAAGAGCGATGGCTGCCTTCTCAATTCTAGATCCAATTCTAAGCACCTACATGCAGTGTACAACCATATGTAACTGCAGTTCCAAGGGATCTGGCTCCCTTTTTTGCCTCTGTGAGCATCATGCAGACACATGACGCACACACACACACACACACACACACACACACACACACGCCAAATAACCATACACATAAAGATAAAAATAAGAGATCTTTAAAACAAATAACAATCAACATTCAAGAATAAAAATTATGTGGCAGAGTCACTTCTTTAAGTTTTCACTTTTGGTAATTCCAAAGATGGCCTACTAATGGCCTGCCATCCTGCTGTCGGCCTGACGAGGCAGCAAGATCAAGACTGACAAGCGCTCTCTGAGCTGGCGCGGTCCTTTCAATGCATCTTCCCCTCACCCGGGAGTGTGGAACACCTCTGAGTTTTCTTCTCACAGGAAAAACTGCACATGAGTGATTGCTCGGCTTGGTAAAGGGCAGGAGGTGAGGGGGAAGTACTCAGTGTGTGTTGATGGACTTGGGTCGGAGTGTCGAGAGGAATTGCCACCATGAGCCTGTTAGAATTCAAAGGACTCTCAAAGAATGAAATAAAAAACAAAACTAATTTGTCTCTACGCCAACATAGAGCAAAAAGCTGCAGCTGAAGGCAGCGGCATCCATCGCTCCCTGCCTCCTGAGCACACAGAAGGAAGTGTTGGCAGCTGAGCTTAGTTCAAATGGGGATGCCTTGGCATGGTGCTGGCCCCCTTCCTGCTCCCTCCTCCTCTCCCTTTCCCCATCTTCTCTAGAAGACTTGACAGCCGCATCCCAGGAGGAGTCTCTCTCCACCACCCACATAGATGAGTTTGTGCGCTAAGGAGCCTATGCATGGACTCAATGAACTACGTATCCAGTCACTTGGGATTCAGGGAAGGTTAAATACATAACATACCATCTGAGGTCACAGCCTCAGTGAACAGCCTGTTGAAGCCACTCTCATCTGTTAAAAAGGGGTTGTCAATAAATAAATAAATAATAAAAAAGCTTTGGTCTTTTTCCAGACAGCCAAACGAAACAAGAATGTAGCCAAAGTTCTTTCTCCAAAACCCCCTTTGTGGCCTGAGTTAACAGCCCTTACCTGCCTCGCCCATGCAGAGTGATGGATATTAATAAATGACTTTTACTCAGCTACCTGGTGACTATATTAAGTGTTTCCATATGGATATGAGGGACAGTCTGAAGCGGGATACTCTGTGCAGTGTGTCTGCTCTTCACTCTTTCTGATGTATGTCCACATTCTCAGAGAAATGAATGGAAAAGACAGGGTGAGCATGCAATCATTATGAAAAATGTTATTTCTACTGTGGGCAATTAAAATGGGTTAAGTCCATTCCATGTAAGAAATATGTATGCAAATTGAATTCATGGTAAGTTAATCATGCTGGAGTTGAGTGCTGAAGCTCCTCTCTTTCTCTCTCTCTCTCTCTCTCTCTCTCTCTCTCTCTCTCTTTCTCCCTTTCCCGCCCCCCACCTCTCTTACACCCCTGGAGGGAATCTCTGGAGGGAGACAAAAGCTTTCAATTTTGATGGATGATGATGGGTTCAAACTACAGATTCGATGAAGTTGTTCTCTTTCACTCTTCCTGCCTCAAGCCTATAACCAACCTTAGTAAGTGTGCTAGGTGCGATCCAGTGCCATTCTAGCAACTCTGAAGGAGCAAACTTTAGTTTTGTCCTATCAATATTTTTACCTTCTGATTGTCTGTTCTAATCACCTTCAGAGATAGAATTCAGGCTTCTCTAGCCTATAACTCCAAAATTTTCCATGTTTCTCCAATGAACCTCTTACAAAGTCTTTTCCATGTGGTCGGGTTTAGTAACTCCAACAACCCCACTTCTGGTATTACTTATTATTTATTTAGATTTCTGTTGTTGTGACAAAAAATAAATGAAACAATAACTTTAAAGAAAAGGATTGTTTATTTTGGGTCATGGTTAGAGAATGTTGAGGTGTCCACTGCCGCTCTGTAGTTTCTGGGCCAGTGGTGAAGTGAGGCTGTACATACTGGGAGGACTGTGCAGAGGCGCTGAGTTGTTCATCTCATGGTAACCAGAAAATAGAGGGAGATAATGGGATCAAGATGAGGTATAACTGAAGGCTACAACCCAGTGGTCTTCTTCCAGCTGGCATCACACCTCCCAAAGTGTCTACCATCTCATCAGACTGCACCTACCAGCTGAAGTGTTGTGCAGGAGGCATTTCATGCTGAAACCATACAGAGTTTCTACTCTAATAATTCTTAGAACATTGGTCATGGTTGGTTCAAGTGTCCTGCGTTATCTCCTTTTTCTTTGTGATTAATTTATAGTTGGGCACAGACAGTTGACCCTACTGTAAAACAAAACAAAACAAAACAAAACAAAACAAAAGGCTACTGGCTTTTTAAAGAGTGTTTTCATCACTGATAAAATAGGAAGAGGATTCAGAGCTCCATCTTACAGAACAATCCCAAGTCAAATGTTGGTGTACTTTATCTTATGGCTTCCCCAATAAGATAACGCTAAGTAAAATCCTCAAGTTAAAAACTTTATTTGGGCCGGGTGGTGGCAGCGCATGCCTTTAATCTCAGCACTTGGGAGACAGAGGCAGGCGGATTTCTGAGTTCGAGGCCAGCCTGGTCTACAAAGTGAGTTCCAGGACAGCCAGGGCTACACAGAGAAACCCTTCTCGAAAAACAAAACAACAACAACAACAAAAAAAAAACCCAAAAACCAAAACTTTATTTGGTCATTGCTACTGGGAAAGAGCAGCAGGAGGTTGGAGAAGTTAGAGGAGGAGAGGGCATGCATGGAATGGGTACACTGGACAAAGAGGGTCATACTCTGGACAACTGAGTCAAGTCTTGCTAGGGCAGAGTTGTCCCACCCTGAGTATTTATTTACCCACTAGCTCCCATGATACACTGAGCGTTGCTCCCAGAATGTCTTCTTGGCCCTGCCATCTTGACATGCACATGGGACAAGAGCATTCCTATGTTTAGAGAGAGCCTCTAGCTAGCAATAAGCAGGTTCTGTCCACTAAGATTGAGTTCATTGAGAGGTGAACTCTGAAGGACATGAATAACAGGTGGGCCCTGGCTATTGTTAAGCTGTACTTTTGAATGTATTTGGAACCATCTTCTTTTTGGATTTCATTTCCTCAGAATTCTTTCAGGAGGATGAATGTCTAGCTGGGAACCTGAGGGACTACTTGGCCCGGATGCACTGGAACAGCAGTGGCACTTGCTTAAAGCCAATATCCACCTGATGACTCAGTCACTTGTTTTAATTGCTTAGTGCAGATGCTGCGGCATTTAGAAAATATTTCTGATAGACTTGTTTATGGAAGATGCACCTGACAGACATTTCCTGAGTTATCTGTTGATTAATAACTGACTCAGAAACATTCCTGGAACAGCTCTTCCATCACACCACTCTCTCTCTCTCTCCAGTCCCAGCTTCAAGAGAACATTACTGAACCTGACATTCAAGATTTTCCTCACTCTGGCCCCAGCCTACCCACTCATCTCACTTTATTATCCATTCTCCCATATATAAACCTTTAAGAATAATGAGGCCATCTCCCATTCACTGGGTGTTTGCTGTGTCACTTACAAACATGTCTTGTTGTGTAAATCACAAAACAATCCTGAAGAGTAGGTAGACTCATGGAAACCATTTTGTAAGGATAGATAGACTCCTCGTCGTAGTGGTCGTCGTCGTCGTCGTCGTCGTCGTCGTCGCCCTCATCATCATCATCGTCTTTGCTGTTGTTTGATTTTTTGTTTATTCGAGACAGGGTTTCTCTGTGTAGCCCTGGCTATCCTGGAACTCACTCTGTAGACCAGGCTGGCCTCGAACTCAGAAATCCACCTGCCTCTCTGCCTCCCAAGTGCTGGGATTAAAGGTGTGTGCCATCACTGCCAGGCTAGGTAGACTCCTTTATAGGTGAGAAATTGCACAAGACTGAGGTCCCAAGCCACCATGCATGTGTAGGAGAAAGGTTCCATGCCTTCCTAAAGACTCCAAACACCAACAAATTTTCCCATTGCTGCAACAGAATACTTGTCACAAGCAGCTTCATGGAAGGAGGGTTTCTTTTGATTCAGAGTTTGAGGGTAGATACAGTATGTCCATCATGACAAGGGGGTGGGGAATCAGGGAGGGAGTGCCAGGCAGTTGGTCACCGTGTATCGACAGTCAGGAGTGTGAGGCAATTGGTCACATTGTATCAACAGTCAGGAAGCAGAGACTCGTGAAAGCTGGTACTCAGCTTACTTTCTCTTTTCATTCAGTCCAGCATGTCAGCCTATGGGATGGTGCTTTCCACAATTAGCATGGGTCTCCCTACCTCAGCTAACCCAGTAGAGCAACTCCCTCACAGACATGTCCAGAGGTCTGTCTTCTAGGTGGTTTCAGACCTGTCAAATTGACAATAAATACCGACCACTGCACACAATCTTCATGTTTGTTTTTTAGGTGGAGCCTTCCAAAGGGCGGATTTATGGACTTTAAACTTTGACTAGTGCCTTGTCCAGTAGTTACACAATCACAGATCTCTGCAAAAGCAATTGCTGAACCTCTGCAGGGTCATATGAGAGGCCGTCTGACGCTACCATTTGTCCTTCTGAGTGATTTTTCCCCACAAAGAGGGAGAGAATGGTCCCAAGACTGATAAGGAAAATAACATAATGAGCTATAAACTGATTCCAGTACTCACTGAAGGCACGTGGGGAACAAAGACTTTCCATACATTGCTGTTGGGTGTCTGAAGTGTTTCCGCCTTCTTGGAGAGCAATTTGGCAGTTTCTATTAAGATGAAAAAAATATATATACATTCCCTTGGCCTGTCAACTACAAATTGTAGGAATTTATCCTATAGAAACAAAAGCAACAATCTATAAAGCATATGTTAACATGTTTTCTTTTATTACATTGTGATAGCAAAATAGTGGTGAATATATGGATGTCTACCCACAGAGAGTGCTGAATATATTGTGGTGTTTAAAGATACTATGAAACCTTATGTAGACAGAAAACAAAAACAAAATCAAAAATGAGAAAACCCTACAGCTGTTCAAGCTAATTTAAGGAGTTAGCACAATGCAAGGTTGAGTAAGGCACACTAGATCTAGAAAAGAATGTTAAATATATTTTTATTTTATAAACTAAGGAATGAAAGAGAAGCACTGGGCATCTGTGGATTGTGAATTCGGTTGTCTTAATTAGACACTTGTGTATCTGAGTTGGGAGGGCACTTGCTCAAGTGTGTCTGGATTCCTGTATTGCACCACAGAGAACTGGACCAGAGAGACACATAATTGGAAGTAAAGCGGCTGAAGAGGTTGCTCACTGGTTAAGGACACACACCGTACAGAGGACTGGAGCTTGACTCTCAGAACCCATGCTGCGCAGATCACAACCACCAGCAGTTCCAGTTCCAGGGGACACGATGCCTCTGCTCTCCAAGGGCCCTACGTTCACATGTAAATATCCAATCCCACCCATACATGCATGGTCTTTCTCTGCATTCAGCTTCCTGTATGTGTTGGTCTTGAACTGGATTTTTCTAATCTCTGCTGTCACATTATGAACAAGAAGGAAATTATGAAAAGAAACATTAGCATGGGAGACCAAGAGGAGAGGCTGGCGTGGGAAGTGTATGCAGTATTTACTTGTGTGTGCTGTGCACTGTAGAGGTGAGAGGAGGATTTCAAATGTCCCATTCTATCACTTTACATGTTGTTCCCTTGATCTGAGATTGCTCAGTGAACCTGGAGCTAGGCTGGCTCCACAGGTCACTGTGTCTCCCCCTCTATAGAGCAGGGATTATGGATGTTGGGGGCCACACCTAGGTTTTACATGGATGCTGTGGTCTGAATTTGAGTCTTCTTGCTCGTGTATCAAGTGTTCTTAGTCATTGAGCCATCTCTCTTACTCTTAAGTATTTGTTTTAATCTACATATATTCTGTACACTTACTGTGACATTTTACCTTTGAATAAAGAGATCACTTCCTGCCCTGAAGACCAGTGATTAATGTCTTTTCATAGCAAAATCCCATTTCCCCCAGGTCTGGCCTTGTAACAGCACTATCTTCCCCTGACATCACAGAGCACATTGCCAGCTAGTGAGAATCTCTGTAGAGTGGAGCACACCAATCACACTAATGTCTTCTGCTTTTGTCCAAGACTGTGCCATCTGTAGACCTTCTCAGCAGGATTTAATGATGCTCTAAAGAATGACCCTCCCCTTTAGACCCTAAGACACTGGAATTTCCTCAGGGGTCTCATGCTGGGAAAGGGAGAAGTGGGGTAGGTCTCCATGACAGCCAGGTGGGGAACTTACCTCTAGAAGGAGGTTTCACGTGGTTTGACAAGTTATCCAAGCACCTTGCAGGACAGACTGGCTCCAGATAATGTCAAACCATTGATGATCAGGATCTCCCCTTGGTCAGGCCTGCTTCATTATGCATGTTCCTTGTTGGTACTCAGAGGACAGACCCCGGGGGTTACTGTATCTCTTCATTACTTTCTCCAGTGTAGTCGCATTGAATGAATCTCCTTTTTATGATTTTCACCATTACTTGTTTCTTTAATTGGTCCCTTGAGAATGGGTGACCAGCTGAGCCCAGCTTATTAGGTTGTACCCTAAAACTTTTGGTAACATCGCCTTTAGACATTCAGATATTTAGACACTATTGATTGAAAAATACTACCTCTTTCAGTCTGGTTTTCATGTGCTTGCATTGGTCAGCCCTGGTGGTTTTCAGTTATTTTACAATTTCACAAGTTCACTACTCACACTAGGGACTCCTCTATGAATATGGCAATGCCTCACAACTCTCCAGAAGGGAAACATGGCCGTGGGAAACACTGACGAAATTCCATTATGAGCAAAAAACAAGAAGACAGCAAAACTTTTAAACCAGAAAAGCTGTGGGGTGGGGGATACTGCTCAGAGCAGCTAAGTCCAAACTAGTGACAAGAAGGAAATTATGAAAAGAAACATTAGCATGGGAGACCAAGAGGAGAGGCTGGCGTGGGAAGTGTGTGCAGTATTTACATGTGTGTGCTGTGCACTGTAGAGGCCAGAGGAGGATTTCAAATGTCCCATTCTATCACTTTACATATTGTTCCCTTGAGATGAGATTGCTCTGTGAACCTGGAGCTAGGCTGGCAGAGAGAAAGAACGAGCCATAGGTGGTGAACACTGGGGGCCTCTGGGAATCAAGTATGTGTCCCAGGTGAGGACACTAGAATCCAGTGGTAGCCGTAACCTACAGACCTGTTTTCCCTCCAAGAAATAGAGATGAGGCTGAAGGAAGAATTACAGGCAAGGGGCAGCCATCTTTGCAAGGGGCAGCCATCTTTACAGGAGGCAGGCTGCTTCTGGAGCAGATTGAAAAGCAAGAGTCTTTACACTGTAAAAAGTGAGTAGTTATCCATCTCCACTAACTGCAGAGGAGGATAAACAGATACACACAAACCAAACAGCAATCAAGTGATCCTGGAAAAGAAATCTGTACCACATAAACTTTCTAACTGTGTTGTTATAGAAGTGCTCCGTAGCTTCAATGCTAAATAAGGAAACATTTAGCACGAGATCCATTCAGGGAATAAACCAGAAAAAGTGGTTGCAAACAACCAGACACAGTTGGCAGAGAAACACATCTGTTCACAAAGTTGCCACTTTCAAAAAAATAATACTTTTTAAAAAAATCTTCATAAGTAAATATAATTATTCTCTTAGTGGTCTGTCACACAGCAAACAAATGTGAGACCTCAGACCCAAATCAAACAAAACCAAAACATCCTCTAAAACAAACAAACAAACAAACAAACA
>JADRCD010190636.1:0-23074 GCA_019843815.1 Montemys delectorum
TAATTTATATATTATACACCTTTAGTATGTTCTAATCACTGTACTAATTACTTTACTGGTAATTTAAATCTGAAAGATATTCTACCAAGAGATATCATCAAAATATACATTCAACAGATAGGGAAGACAGGTTACACCCAAACTGACAGAGCCAGCTGTGCATAGATTAAGTATTGAAACCTATGCAACCTTCTCCATAACTTGCATTCTTAACTATTATTACGTCACCTCTCTGTACAATACGATTAACAAACTATGCTGCTTGCTCTCTGAGTCCCCTGCTTCTGAGGAGCCTCTCAATCATGCTCCTAGAAGTAAGCTCAGTGAGTATATTGGTTCACTATGTTGAACTTCGGTTGAGTTATTTCTTTGGTACATCTTTGGTGCCATACTTGGGGTGAAAAGAAGTAAAACAACAATACTTTTCAGATACATCTACCATGTTTATAAACTAAAAACTAACCTAACTGATTTCTTTGGTGTCTTAATTTTATTGCTATTGCTGTTGCTGTAATAAAATATCTTGACAATAAGAAATTTAAGGAGCTCTCAGTTCTGTGTTATGGCTCATCATGTCAGGAAAGGCAAGGCATCAGAAACTTGAAGTAGCTAGTCATATCTACAATCAAGAGCAGAGAAAGAATAAATACATATGTACTGGCACTGAACTCACCTGCCTTCTCCACTCACACAATTCAGGATAGTCTGCATAGGGAATGATACCACCCACAGTGGACCCACCATTCTCCCACCTCAATTAATGGAATCCAGACAGAATGGCTACAAACCAACCTGATTGAGACAATCCCTCACTGAGACTCTCTTCCCAAGAGACTCTAGATTATACTAAGTTGATAATCAAAACTAAACATCACACCCAAGAAGTTTCAACTATTTTTAAAATGTATATGTTGAAATCTAAAAACCATATTTTTCAAACAAATGTCCTTTGAAATAGTATTTTTTAAAATAAGAAGGTTTATTTAGAATGATCTGTTTGTTAAACTCTGAAAATATTCTTTTAATATTACTTTTTTATCTAACTGAAACCCCATAGCATGTGATCATTGTCTTCCCATTCCCTCCAGCCTCTGTTAATTAGTTCCTACTCTTTACATCTTCAAATTCACTTGTCTAAGATTCTGCATATAAGTGAAAACATGCAGTATTTCTTTTTCTGTGCATGGCTTATTTCACTTACTAAAATTAACTCTTGTGAAGAATACAGATATTATAAATAAGCTATTTATAATCATAATACATATACATGATTATAATATATTAGAAATGAGCTATGTATAATACAATATAAATAACACTGCTATTCTAAATAAGCTATTAGAAATGCTGCAATAAATCATGGAAATACAACTGTCTTTTGAATATGTCGGTTTCAAGTCCCTCAGAAAGAATAACCTGTGAAATTGCTAGATCAGATGGTAGTTCTAGTTCTGTATTTTGAGGAACATAGTTTTCATAATAGCTGTACTATATTTTTGCCCACAAGTTGTACAGTTCTTTTTGTTCCATATTTTAACCAAGGCATGTTATCTTTCTCCATTTTGACAATAACTCTTCTACAGGTATGGCATAGTCTCCTTATAATCAATAAATATGTTCTTAAGAGCAGATCATTAGAGATACAACATAAATTATGAACCATTTAAAATTAAATGATAACAGAGGGATTTCAAAATCATTGAGTTACAAGTGAAATGGTTCGTGAAAATAATTGTTAAAGCTAAGACCACTAAATATATGCATTACACATGAGAAACAAGGATGTTGAATTTTATAAGTTAAAAAGAAACAGAAAAAAAACAAGGATTGCAGAAGCTGAGAAGCAATAAAATGTAGGAGGAAAATTAAAATAGAAGGCAAAAATATTTAGATATTCAGATGATTCAAGAAACTTCATAAAGATTTTCTAAAACTGACAAGCCAACCTAAGTTGCTCGTGAGAAGACAGAAGCACAAGTAATATTAGAGATGAAAACTGAAACATCATTTAAATGTACTTACACATTGCCCAGGCTACTTTTATCTTCATTGCAGTTGCCAAATAATTAATGATTGAATATTGTGATTAACTTGAGTTTTTGAAGGTATTTTTCAGAGTAAAGCAATTCTGTGCATTCCTAATTTTGTTGGTGCTTTGTTTCCCAATCAGCATGTATAATTAAACCAAATATTATAGGTAGATAGATAGATAGATAGATAGATAGATAGATAGATAGATAGAGTAATTTTTCTCCTTTTACTCACTAATATTATGATATAGTATTTATTTTCCAGTGTTACGTGATCTTTTGGTTAAGTTAAAACAACCCGGTCATTGCATAAGCTCCATTTTACATACCATTGGATCGGCCTGTTATACTTCACTTGAGGATTTTCTCAAACAGATTTATTAAGGGCTTTTTCTTTCCTGTAGTCTCCTTTATCACACAGCTGACACCAGAGCTATGCTAGCATCATCTAAACTATTCCCTTTTTTTCCGTTGCCAAGAAATACCTCTGTAAAACCATGGCTATTTCTCCTTGATAGCGTTTTCCTGAGAAATCATCTGGGCCTGGGGATTTCTTTGCAGGAAGATATTTTACAACAAAGGTCTTTTTTTAATAGGAGAAATTTGGGCATAGGAAGTTAATACAGAGGCAAGGAAATGTGCAAAGCTCCAAGGGATGACCTTTAGTATTATGACAGACTACAGGACATGAAAGATCTTCCTTCCACAAAACAGAAACACTAGACAAAATAGAAATTTTTTCTTTTTACTCAATAGCCAAGTTTGATGGTAAGAATAAAGGGAAATCTACCAGATGCCAGAAATAATAAGGGAGCTCAAGCCAGAAATAAACACCAGTTGTTACCATGGCAGCACAAAAACCTGATACAAGACTTGGCTACTAAGATTTTAATGTCCACATGGGGACAGTTTTTATAGTCACAGCCTCTTGGGATCAGATACTATAGAGGATTCTTTTTAAACTAAGCCTTATCAGTAAAACAGGGATCAGCAGAAATTCCTCCTACTAGCCCAGAAAGTTGTCAAGAAAACTTGGCATCTGTCCAAGTCTTGGAAAACAAAGTCTCCTAAGCAAAATTTAAATCTTGTGTGTTACATGAGTCACAATCCAAAACAATTAGCCCACAAAGTAATCTTAGAATCCTTTCAAAAGGGGCCTCAATCCCCTCTGTAAACTATATTATAGATATGAGGATCCAGTGAGCCATCAGAGGCACACTAACTCTTTGATAACATTTCATTCAGAGTCAACACTTAACGACTAGACAATGAAACAGCTCACAGTGCAAGACAGCCAGCAGACCCAATGGCTGGGAGGATCAGCACCGACCAGCGAAAACAACAGAGCAATATGAAAAAGACTATAACATTGACTAATGTATAAAACAAACCCATGGAAAGAGAAAGAACACCCTGAAAATAAAGAACAGCAGTCATTGAATCTGAAAACTCATCAGGCTGAAGAGACGGCAGTTAAGAGCACTTGCTGCTCTTTCAGAGTGCCTGTGTTTCATTCCCAGTAGCTGACTTGCCAGGCTCACAGCTGCCCTTGGGGAGCCAGTGTAGGTACCTGTGTGTAAGACCTCAGGTTCTTACACATGTGTACGTACTGGACGAGAATGCTTTTAACAAATCAAAAAGTGTGTCTTATGGTTAGCTGAATCAAGGTTTTCCCAAAATTAAAAAAATATATATATATTGTTAGGAAACAAGCATTTAAAACGTTTTCTTTTCTAAACAGGTTGAAAACTAAACCAAATAAATTTATGTTTTACTGAAGTTGTTGCTTTTGAAATAGCAGACAGTTCATCAAGGACATTGACAAGCTGCTGAAAATCACAGTTCATTGTGGATTATCCTGCATAATTAAGCATGTTAATTAGTTAATACTTTTCCAAATATTATGCTCTAAAAGAAATTTCTGCCCAAGAAATCACAAGAGGGAAAAATAAAAACACTGAACTGCCTGTTGACTCCCAGAGTAAAAACGTAAATGTGCACACAAACCAATTACTCCGACGTCATCACAAAATAACTCTAAATGACCTAAATACATGGCTCAAAGTATTTGAAGTTCACAAAGCACGTGTTGAAAATTTACACAATGCAAAAATTTAATAAGAACTTTAGTCTTCAGTTCAGAACAACAGAGCAGAAAATACAAAACCAAGTCCATGTCTACACACAAAGAGGCTGCAAAATCATGAGAATGAAGAAAAACAGCTGTAGAAAAATACAACTTATCTTTAAAGGAATTTCAAAGTCAGCCTGAGGGAAGACAGCAAAAGAAGTTATAAAATAAGAAACAATATGTAAAGTACAGAATTCTACAGTGAACTGTTCACCAACATGAGGTATTCCCTGTGTACCCTGTACACTGCTCACAGTTAAAGACTAAAAATATCAAGTCTTAGTGAAATAGAAAGCAAGTAAAATACCTGAAAACTACTGATGGGAATATTAAATGGTACAGCCACTCTAGGACATAGTTCACTGGCTTTTTATACAGCTAAACATCCTTTACCATGTAACTCGGGAGTAAACGTGATGCTCACGGGTGAATGCTCATAGGAATTCCAAGCAAAACAACTGCAATAGGAAATAGCCCAAAATCCATTAACAGCAGGTAAGTAAGAAAATGTGCCCGTTGAATACTACTCAGGAATAAAAAGGAACAATTAATGGATGCAAAAAATGAATTTGAATCTAAAACTCATCATTCCAAGTAAAAGAAAGTTGGAGGAAGGGGTCAGAGGCTTCACAAGAGCAATTAATTGTGCGAGAAGCTGTTGAAAGGCTTTTGGCCTGACAAAAAAAAATGTTGTCTACTTTATGGTGCACAGATTTGTCAAAGTCATCAAATTGGTTGCTTAAAATTCGTAACTTTATTTTGATTGTATGTAATTTACTGGAGAAGAGCTGTTTATAAAAAGCAATGACTCCATATTCCAGTCAAGTATTGATATATTATGTAGATGATTTTTTTAAAGAATTAAGGTACTATTCAAAAATTATCAAATAAAGACCAAATGCTTTCCTCCTTGCCCTAGGTTCTGTTCTGTTACACTAAAACCCTTGGATGAAGAACTTTTTACTTGGCTCATACACTCATGTCACAGTCCACCATTGAGGGAAGTCTGGGCAGGAACTCTATCAAGCAGAAACCTGGAGCAGAAACTGAAGCAGAGGCCATGAGGAAGGGCAGCTTGCTGGCTCAGCCCCTCTGTTTGCTCAGTTACCATTCTTACACAATCCAAGACCACCTGATCAAGGATGGCACTACCCAAAGTGCGTTGAAGCCTCCTTTAGCAATTAGGAAAATGCCCACCCCAGACATACCCAAAGTCCAATGTGATGAAGGCAATGCCTCGGTGGAGGTCCCTATTCCCAAGTGTGTCAAGTTGATGACACCGATGCTATCTGTGTCACTACTTATATGCCACTCCTAATTGTAAATATCTACTAAAGACAACAGAGATGGCTCAGTAGTCAAGAGCACTTCCTGCTCTCGCAGAAGACAGTAGTAGTTCAGTTGACAGCACTCATTTCAGATAACTCCCAACTGCCTATAACTACAGCTCCTGGGAATCTCAGGTACCTTGTGATTTGAATATAAACCATAGACTCGTGTGTTTAAATATATGGTCGCTGTCTGATGGTACTGTCTTAGGAGGTTGTGGAATCTTTTGGGGGTGGAGCCATTTTAGGGGTGGGGCCAAGCTAGAGGAATTGAATCTCTGAAGGATAGGTCTTGAGTTATGCTCGGTCCTGCTTCCTGTTGCATCTCTGTTTCTTGGTCCATCAGAATATGAGTAAGCAGCGTTCCACACCCGCTGTTATAGCCATGACGTGTCCACCATGTGTCCTCCCAGTCCTCGTGGGATGGTACCCCCAAACCATGATCCAAAATCAGTCTGTTCTACTTTATGTCACTTTTTGTCAATCATTTGAGCACAGCACTAGAAAATGCAACTAATACCTTTAGAAAAAATTTTTTCATTCACTATTTATTGAGTGCCCTGGGAAATAAAATCATAAAAAAAACTAGTTCGCCTCCATATAGCGTCCACGTAGTGGAGGAAGTAGTAAATAATGGATCCACTCAGTCTCTAGTGTCAAGCAGGTTAACAGGACAGTCCGGGGACACTGTTGGACTAGGTGGCCAGAGAAAGCTTCTCTGAAGCATGAGCCATGAGCCACAAGAAATTAGGACAGATGTCACATGAGCATGTGTGGAAGAAGAAAAGAGCAAGAGAAGCGGCCCCAGTGGAGCATCTGGGCCTCACAAGTCAGAAATGATCACGAAGCAATCTGCTAGAAGTGAAATGAAGAGGACATCAGAAAAAGGAGCTGGAAATATGGCTTTCATTTCTAAAGGCTACTTCTGGCTGCTCCAGAAAGAATGCCAGGGAGACCAGTAAAAGTGTCTCAGGCTACAGGACATCAAAAGGCATGAATGGCAGCCAAGTTATCTTGTGAGTTAAGCCAAAAGATTTTGTGGAGGGATTATATGTGGGGTGCAAAGAAAGAGAAGTCTCAGGTGACTCCGAGGCCACTGCCCAGATGACTAAGAAAACTCTGGTGCCTGTACTGAGATGGGAACCCTGGACAAAACATGAACGTGTGTGGATGGAACAGAGGCATTGGTAATGTGAGATGCCTACTGGGTGCCTATGCAGGCCTAGGCGGACAGTACCTTCCTCCTTTCTCAGTTCTGTTTTAGTGCTGTCTTGGAGGATGGCCAGCCTCTCTGGACGCTTGCTGTTGAGAGTTCCCAAAACTGTTGTGAAAAGGAAAACATTCACAGTGCTTTTGCCATCATGGGGCTAACTGGACTCTCACCAACTCTGCCCACAAAATTCACTTTCCAAGGGAATTCAGGTGAACATTTGGAGGACACCAAATTCTTTCACAGCCATAGGCTGATATGCATCCTCACTTCTTTTGGAAGAAATGTAAAATGGTGTGTGGGAGGTGCTTAGATATATCTATTCCCAACTCCACGTCCATTGGCCTCTAAGTGGTCTGAAATGGCCATGTGGGAGTACTAAAACAATAGATATCGGCAAATGCTACAAATAGTGTGTTCTCCCAGACTCAGCTGCATCAACACAGCACTGACAAATCCATGCTTTGTATAGGAAACTGGGGGACGTATGACTGTGCAGTTAGTTATTAAGTTAGTTATTAAGCCAGGTCACATTCTCTTGCTAGCACACCGTTGGGTCCTTATTCTTCACTGAAGAGTTCTGCATATATTTTTTCTAACCTTAAGATAATTCTATGAGGAGAATATAATGGTTATCTTTTCATGATAACAGACTAAGGTTCTGAGGAATGAGTAAACCACTAACTTGTAAATGCACACATGATTGTATTAATGACTAACCAATATTGTTCTATCTGACATTAAGATCCATTCACTCTAAGCCTATGTCATTCTAACTTACTAAAATCTATTAATCAAGATAAGTCAGATCCACTCTTAATTTTCCTTATATCATGTAAGAAATAAAAAGGAGTGAAGTTATCAAGGGCACAACATACATAATAAATATAAAGAGGTATTCATATTAAGAAATATACTTTTCAGGGCTGGAGAGGTGACTCGGGGATTAAGAGCACTGGCTGCTCTTTCAGAGGATCCAGGTTCAATTCCCAGCACCCACATGGAAGCTAACTGTATGTAACTCCAGATCTAACACCCTCCCACAGACACACAGACACACAAAATACCAATACACGTAAAATAAAAATAAATACATTTTTTAAAAAGAAAAAGAAAAAATATACTTTTCTAATATTCCAGGATGATTCCTTAGGAGACATAAAATTGCAGGGATTCTTTAAGTAGAGGAGACTGTGAGACATTCCTTTTGGATGAAACTTCAGGGCAAAAATGTAAAGACCGGATCAAAGCAGCAAGGAGGATGTTCACCTAAGAAGAGCAGGAGGGAGCCTCTGGGACTGGGAGAACAATAGAAGCAAAGTTTCCTGTGTGCTCCTGCAAAGGCTTTGAACCAGAAATAACCAACTGAACAAAAGGCCAAGCAGCTTCTACTTTATTCTTAAGCACAAACTTCCCAACACACACAACTGTGCATTTACAATGTTACTCGCTCATGCTTAGTGACATGGTGTGTTTTCTTGTCTCTCCACTTGATAACAAACATAATGTGTCTGTGACCTCCCTGTCACCCAAAGGTTCACCTACCCGGCCTCTCCCTGCAGATCTTAGCAAGAGCAGCTATGGGCTACCCCAGGGCATTTTCACTGGTAATGTGCTTCTAGCCTTCAAATATCAAGGAATCCTCCCTCTTGTAAAACAGTGTTAAAAGAAAGTTCTTGCCAGGCAGTGGTGGCATGCACACCTTTAATCCCAGCACTTGGGAGGCAGAGGCAGACGGATTTCTGGGATCAAGGCCAGCCTGATCTACAGAGTGAGTTCCAGGACAGCCAGGGCTACACAGAGAAACCCTGTCTTGAAAAACAAAAAAAAAGTTCTCAGCAATGTGGTACTAATGGGGCTGGGGAGTCCTAATTAGTGTGTTTGAAGTTTCCAAGAAAGGAGCGGGGCTTATACAAACTCAAAATAATCTGGGGCCTACACACAATTCCCAGAATGCCTAGCCCCTATACAACTTTCATCATTTTGAAGTTAAGGTGACTATCTCAAAATCATTTTTAAAAGATCAAAAAGACGTCTTATTACATGCCATACTTTACACCTGTAAAATAATCGCAGGTTTCTTAATGAAACTCACTTCAAGCTCGTGACTACAGCTTCTTTCCACAGCTGACAATCAGGACTCTGCTCACATCCAAAAAGGGATCCCAGACTAGATAGAGTCCAAGATAACTTCTGATGCAAACATTTGTTTAAGAAATTTAAAGAACAAACCAGGTTTCGATAGAAAAAAATACTGACGAGTTTTAAAGTTTTAAAGTTAAGACACAGATAATCTGCTATAGGTAGAATTGTGTCCTTCAAAAATGCATATGTTGAAATTCTACCCCTTGGCACTTCAGAATTTGACCATATTTGGAAATAAGATCATTGCAGATATAATTGGGTAAAATGAGTTCATACTTGAATATGATGGGCCACTAATCCAGTATGATTAATGTCCTCTCTCCAAAAAAGGAAAAGGAAAAAGCAGGGAATGGGAGGTGTGGGGTTTGACACAGCACACATAAAGAACATATATGAACATGAAGACAAGGTCTGGCTAATGCATGGACAAGCTCAGGACTCTGTAAGATTGCCAGACACTACAACAAGTTAGGAAGAAAACCTGGTGTAGATTCTCCTCAATGGCCTTCAGAAGAAAACAACTCCACTAATGCCTCAGATTTGGAATTTTGGACTTCCAGCCTCCAGAATCATGATAGTAAATTTACAGTTTTTCAATTTACAGTCATCCAGTCAGTAGTATTTTGCCACAATCTCTTTAGAAAATATTTGGCTCTGCCTTCCTGGGCACATATTGATTTCAGACAGTTCTCTAAACAGAACATGAAAATAAACAAACCAGCAAAAAGAACTTATGAAAATCTACTTCTTTAAAAAAAACTGGTATATTGTGTGAGATCATATAAGCCTTAGCCATGTACCATGGGAAATAAAGAGCTGCCATTTTACACACACATGGACAAAAAAAAAAAAAAAATTCCATGACAGGCTGCCACATCGTGTAGCCTTGGGTACCACTTGCCTGTAACTCTGCCTGGCCATGCCTCACTGCTCTTTTTGTACTGAGCCAAAGATCTTTGCCTGCCAAGAACTGATTCCTCTTTGCAACCCATCTCTTCAGCTTCTTCTAAGTCCTCCTTCCATGAGTTACCTAGTCTCCCTGGTGCCACTTGCAATATTTTTCAACTATGTGGATTACTTTCAAACAGGACTTAAATGTTCTTTCCTTCTTACCATCTGAAATTAGAACACCCTTGCACAACCCTAAGACTCAATACCTAGTGTCTATGAGAATTTACTATGTGCAAGAAACTTTGGACATCCATTATAATTGGCCCACACATAAATCTTATAAGTTACATCATATAAAACCCAAAGATGGCAATACAGCAAGCCATTGGAGGAGCTGGGTTTCCAAGATAGGGATCAAAATCCAGAGCCTCCTCTACCAATTGTTTTGTGTCTCATAAAGGAAGCACATTGGACTCACTAGATTCATTTTCTTAGTTACGATTCAGTCTTACGGCTCCACAAGTCCAATGAGACTTCTCCTTTCTATTATTTGACCTTGACCTTTATCAGTCTTATAAATGCTAGAGCTGACAGCTTGCTTAAAACCTACACCCTTTGTTCTTGCTGTTTTCAGCGGACTCTACTTTTCAGAAATCCTCTGTGAGCTTCTTCCATCCCCTGAATGTCTGCACACTCCACAATTCTATCTGGTTTCTTTTCTGAGTCTACACTCGCCTTGGATGATCTCACTTGTTCCGATGGTCTCAACTGTCATCCCTATAAGTTTCAAGTGGGATAGAACAGCTACTTGGCACATTCAGCTAACACTGACAGCTAGAAATGCTGGGAGTGATACCTGAAGACAGATGGGCCACCCAAACAGACCCACAAGGGAAACATGGACTGTGATAAATTCGCCATCACTGACGAGTATCTGGCTCTAGGACTTAAAAACTCAGAAACTTGAGCATGACACTGTCACAGTATTTTAAACAAGGGAGGCTGATGTATACAACTGGAATGCCAAAATATGAGTTACTGATGAGGAATATGACTGTCTAATGAACCTGATGTATGTGTCCGTCTGACCGCAGCATTCTCTCCCTAGAAAGAATGACATGAGGCTACATTATCAGAAAGCTGTTTGGAGTGGGTGCATCCAGAATGAGGACAGCTAATTGTATGGTGCTAATATGTAATGACATCATTGCATATTTATAAGGAGAAACAGCCCATCACCACAGTGGAATCCTCATTATTCAAGTGCAAAATAAATTAACACTTTGAGTCCCAGTTAGAACTCGGCTGGACACTACTCAAGTATGTTTCTGTAATTATTTTTCATTACTGGCCCATGAACTTCTGGTTGTTGTTCATTTCAGACAAGTTAATCTCTGCAGGGCTTACTATCAAGATTCACTACCCTGGGAATGACATTGTCTCTTGGAGAAGGCATTGCATTATGACTCTTCTCTCATATTGTAGGCTAATTTCAGTTAAGTTGTTATATTTATTTTTCCTGTATTGGTAAGACAAAGTCAAATCAATTGGATATCCTTAATAACGCACACATGTATCCTTTTCTGCAGTGCACAGGTCTCCTCCTGGTGCCCCCTGTACTGCAGAGGTGGCCTCATCTTTCATCTCCCAGCTCTGAAGACTCCCTTGCTCCACGATGCCAAGAGATAAAGTTCTAAATTAAAAACCGCAGAGGTACCCCGATAATCCTTGCAACCCGTCCAGCTTCCAAGAGCTCTCATCGTGAAATGCAAAACCTCTAATACATTTTGATTAATCTGCTTTTATTCATGAACTTTCCTCAGATTTCAGCCCAGAGGACACTTCTCCCAGAAAATCTTTGCTAGCCAACCCTGCTTGAATTCGTGAGAGTGGAGAACTTTGTAGTTTTTTTTTCCATTACTGAATATGACTCCATATACCTTCCTCTACCTGCACCCCTCCTCATAGACCACTGGCCTCTTCTGAAGTGTGTCTCATTGTTTTGGAATCAACACACTTGGCATGATCCTTGATATTAATAAACAGTAACAGACATATTGACTATTAAGGGAATAAATATAAAGACTTATAATGTAGCATCTATATTCCCTTGCAGGTTTCTCTAGGAGAAGGCAGAGGTGTGGAGACAGGGAAATGACATAACAAAGAACTCATGTGTCTCAAACACTCAGTGTATCAGAATAGCACTGATGTTGAACCAGCATGAATTGTCTTTTGCCTGTATGTTGACTTGGAACCAAGCAGACATCCCTTTGAGAAGAACCGTTCCTTCCTTTATTATATAAACATGTACAGCTTCCCCTGTCACTTCATTTTCTTCTTCAATTTTCTACAGACAAATGTGACTTTGAGCCATCCATTCTAAAGTACATTTTATTCTTGAAATTGGGTATTTTAAAATTACATCTCTTTACTTACTTATTGGCATGGGACATGGCATATGTGTGAAGATCAGAGGGAGACTTTCAGGAGTTGCTATTCTCCTGCTACCATATGGGACCTAGGAATCAAATGCAAGTCAGGCTTAGCAGCAAGTGCCTTAACTTCCTGAGCCATCTTGTCAACCCTCTGCAGCACTTTTGAAGCATCTTCAGGTGCACGGCTTTATTAACCGTGATAATGCCGCCTGGGTGAAGAGAGCTGACATCATTGCCTCCTTATATGGAGCCAGTTCCATTTCTTTCTATTCTCCACAGATATGGAGAATCCCAACAGAGCTTACCAAAAGAGACAGGAGTGACATTGAAAACCCTGTAGATTTGTGGGAAAACAAGACAAGCAAACAAACAAAACATGTGTGGTTCCTCTGTTTGTACAGTGCTTCTGGGAAATTAGTTTATTTGCTGTGACACACCATTAGGAGGTCCAGTTAATACTGCAGAGTGAGCAGACAGCCTGAGGGCATGGTACTGAGATATTGCCCGTGATAGACACACAGCCCAGCCTAATCAAGAGCAAGCATTCAATCATAACCCAAGAATCGAGTGTTTCCTACATCACAGCATTTTTCTTGGTCAAGCTTAGATGAGAGCTATATTATCACCAAGAGGCTTAACTGACAAATTAATATGCTGGAAGCTTTGGTCTCATCAGCAATGCTGCTTAAAAGTAGACTCATAGATATGGAAGGCAAGATTTAAATACTCATAGGAGCACCGGCTTCCACAGCAGAGACTACAAGCACACAGAGAGATCTTTTGTTCTTTGTCCTTCATTCATTTCCTCATGCTTGCATCCATTGAAGAAGCAGTTCCCAAGTATCTGTTGTGTTGCTGGCATATAAGATGAATGAAACATTTAAGGAGAAAGCACCAAAAATTATGTTTAATAGAAGCAAACCATAAATTATTTTATTAGCAATCAAGTAAAAATTTTTCCCTCCATTTAACCAAAATCAAACATGGAATACCTTCATTCCGTGGTAACCTGAGCAAATGGCCTTTAATAAATGTTAAATGCTATATTTATCAAAATCCAGTCTCTTAATGTCCTCCCCACTGTTTTAAATTTTACCTACATATATAGGCATGTGCCTCCATCTGGGTATAAGTTCATTAATGCTGACGTCCAGACACCAGGAGATCATTTCAGATCCCCTGGAGCTGGCGTTGGGGTCAGTTGTAATTGCCTGGCAAGGGTGATGGGAACTGAACCCAGGTCCTCTGTGACGGCAGGAAGGTCTCTTAACCTCTTAACTATAAGCATCTCTCCAGTCCCACCTCTTCCGACGTCTCGTGGAAGTTTTTATTATGCATAGCAAACCATCTCTAGCATTCATTACCTCTGAAACATTTCATCCTGAGAAACAAATTATCATTGTTCACTCAAAATCCCTCACTCTGGCGCTGAGGACTGGCGATTAGACACAGACTGCTTCTCTTAGTTCAACAAAACTAAAGGGAGCAAAACTAACCCCTCGGTTAGTGTAATTTCCTTAGTTCCTCAGAGCTCTCTTCACAGGTATAATATGTACATACATATATGCATATACACATACCATATGCATATAGATATATACACATATATTCATATACATATGCATACATATGTGTGTACATCATATATATGTATATATTTAGAAATTATTGTTCCTGAACAACATGCTGGGACAAGAGGGAACTGGAAGCTTCTATTCTAACAGAACTGGAAATCATTCAGCCTCAGGTTCAGCTCATAGGAAAGCGGACACATTTTCAAAGTCTAAATGTATGTAACTTTTTCCTTATAAGAACCTTCATGTTCTTTATGGTTTAAAGTAATTCTGCTGCTGGTCAGAGAAATTCTAAGAACCTTTATATTACAAAAGCCTTGCGGTATTTTCTTAGCACTACATGGGTCTGACCAAACTGTACAAAGCTAATGAGGGCTTACGGGTTTTATTAAAATAAAATAATAAACTCAGCTGGGCAGTGGTGGCACATGCCTTTAATCCCAGCACTTGGGAGGCAGAGGCAGGCAGATTTCTGAGTTCAAGGCCAGCCTGGTCTACAGAGTGAGTTCCAGGACAGCCAGGGCTACACAGAGAAACCCTGTCTCAAAAATAATAATAATAATGATAATGATGATGATGATGATAATAATAATAATAATAAACTCATAAATATAAGAGATATGCAGTGTTGATATTTCTGCTTATGAACCAAGTCCTTTCTGTTTCCAATCTCTTTAACATCTCTAGCCTTTATCATTGTCTGATAATGACAATGCATTAATTTCATAGATAGCAAAACAGGGACCAATTAAGATTATTGAACAATTTGCTTAAATGACAAGAGTAAGAAAAAACACATATGTTTTTTACTCCAAAATGGATGCTCATTCTACTGCATGACATTTGCATTTTGAAAAAAAAACAATTGAATAATTTATCTCAACTTGACTCAAATTCAGCCTCATGAGTAGGGCAGCCACCCCAGGAGCTGCGCACAGAAATGCAGTTACAAAGTTCTTCTGTTCGTCTTCTCTGTCCTCTCGCATTCTCTCCGTCCAGGCTCTTCAATTCAGTTGACCAGCCTCCTTCCTTAAGACAGAGCTTCTCCTCAGGAAGAAGGAAGAGCACAGTGTGGGTGCTTCGCTCCTTCTTAGAACGGGGAACAAAATACTCACAAGAGCAAAGACAGAGACAAAGTGTGGAGCAGAGACTGAAGGAAAGGCCAACCAGAGACTGCCCCACCTGGGGATCCATTCCACATACAGTCACCAAACCCTGACACTATTGTGGATGCCAAGAAGTGCTTGCTGACAGGAGTATGATATATCTGTCTCCTGAGAGGCTCTGCCAGTGCCTGACAAATACAGAGGCAGATGCTCACAGCCAACCATTGGACTGAGCACAGGGTCCCCAATGGATTAGTTAGAGAAAGGACTGAAGAAGCTGAAGGACTTTGCAACCCCATAGGAAGAACAACAATATCAGCTAGCCAGATCCCCCCAGACCTCCCAGGGACTAAACTACCAACCAAGGAGTACACATGGAGGGACCCATGGCTCCAGCCGCTTATATAGCAGAGGATGGCCTTGTCAGACATCAATGAGAGGAGAGACCCTTGGTGCTGTGAAGGCTCGATGCCCCAGTGTAGGGGAATGCCAGGGTGGGAAGACGGGACTGGGTGGGTGGATGGGGGAACACCCTCATAGAAGCAGGGGGTGGGGATAGGATAGGGGGTTGGGGGGGAAGGACTTGAAAAGGGGGTAATATTTGAAATGTAAATAAAGAAAATATTCAATAAAAAAATAAAATAATGACAAATCAGAAAAAAAAAGACATAGTTTATCCTGTCCCTTTTCACTCATCACCTCTCTTTTTTATATACATAAAATCTTTTTTGTTTGTTTGTTTGTTTGTTTGTTTTTGGTTTGGTTTGGGGTTTTTTTTTGTTTTGTTGTTGTTGTTGTTGTTGTTTTGTTGTGTTTTTCAAGACAGGGTTTCTTTGTGTAGCCCTGGCTGTCCTGGAACTCACTCTGTAGACCAGGCTGGCCTCGAACTCAGAAATTCACCTGCCTCTGCCTCCCAAGTGCTGGGACTAAAGGCGTGCGCCACCACCGCCCGGCTCTACACCTCTTTAAATAAGCATCCCTTCATCTCCAGGATGAGTCCTCAAACCTCTCTCTTCCCCAAGCACAATTAGTCCCTTAGTAGCTTTATCAAGTCTGACAGCCCAAAACAGCATCTTCATGTATCACTTTGCATCTTAAACGAACATCTCTCAGTCTGCCTCCTATGAACTGTCTGTCATACACAGGACTGCCTTCCTCCTTCTCCACTTATTGATCAAAAGGTGTCTCCAGTTTATATCCGTGACGCCTCATCCTCCCACCCTTTCTATCTCTCATCATTATTCTCCACCTCAGGATATAGCCCTGCCATCCTCCTATTACCTCAAGCCAAGTCTCAGACCTCATGCTACCTTGTTTTTCCACTCATACCTCACATTCAGCACATTACCAAGTCTTCTTGGTTTTCTATTCAAAATATACACCAAGTCCAAATATGAGCAAAAACCCATAGCTGTCAATGCCACCTGAGGAGTTGACAGTCTTCTTTTGGGCCCACTCTGCTTTTCATCTGCTTCCCATTGCACCAGAATGATCCTGCAGAGGTATATGTCAGATTGTGTCACTGAGCCATTTAGAATTCTATAGTTGAGGGTGGAAAGATGGCTCTGTGGTTACAAACAGCTGCTGCTCATCTGGAGGATGTGGTTTGATTCCCAGCACTCTCATGGCAGCTCACAGTCATCACTAACTCCAGTTCCAGAGGATCCAATGCCCTCTTCTACCCTCTGCAGGTACCGCCTGCACATGGTACACAGACATGCATGGAGACAAAACACCCATACACATAAATTAATGACTAAAACTCCAAAGTAGCTCTCCACGTCATTCATAATTAAAAAGAAGAAGGGGGAGAAGGAGAAGAAAGATAAGCAGGAGGAGGAGAGGGGAGGGCGCGGGAGGAGGTGGGGGAGGAGGAGGAGGAGGAGGAGGAGGAGGAGGAGGGGGAGGAGGAGGAAAACCACAGCCATGGGGAACTATGAGCCCTTTTCCTAAACACATAATGTCATATTTCAGGCCAATTTTGCCAATTCCCCCTCTGTCTCTCACCATGTCAGATATACTCAGGTGTCTCACTGTTGTTGAATGTGTCAAGATGTTCTTGTCACCAGGATACTTTGTTAAATTGTTCATCTACCTATAGAAGAGATGCTCAATGCTCCCTCCTTTGAGCCTGTGTTGAAATGGAATCTCTTCCTCTCACCATTCTTAAAACTCTAATCCATCAAGTCCACCTTGAGATCCTCATGCCCCTTTCCTGCCTTTTGTTTCTTTCAGAGCAATCACAGGCATCAAATGCTTGTGTGTGTGTGTGTGTGTGTGTGTGTGTGTGTGTGTGTGTGTGTGTTGGCTGTTCCCTTTACTGCCTGTGCTCCCCTTTCCTCCAGAGAATGTGGGATCCATGATGGCACGAGTCTTCCTTTTGGTTTTTATTTTCTTTTGGCTCCTCAGTGCATTAAGCAATGCCTGAAACACAGTAAGCAAGTGAGCAAAGAACACAGACCAATATGAGATATTGCAGAGAGTGGAATGTGACTGTCAGAGAAGAAGATATGTCCAACTCGTTAAAACACAGCGTCCATTCTCACTCCTTCTGTCTCTGGGAACTTCCTCCCAGAGAAAGGGGAGAATAAGACCCTGTGTGATAAAGGGAGTGCAGGTAGAAGAGAACTCGCCTCTCCACAACCGTATATCACATTATGTAGAGAAAGACAGGAATGAGATTTGAGTAGCATTAAAAACAGAAAAAAATAATATAGATATTCTAATAACTGATGACAGGCAGATAAAGATATGGAGAAACTGGGAACGTAATGCTACTGGGAACATAAAATGCTATCACTGTTTTAATCAGTAGCTTGCCCACCTTCTCAGCAAATAAACATATAGTTACCATGACCCCAGAGATTTCACTTCTAAATATACATGCAGAAGAAATGAAAACATGTCTACATGGAAATGTGTATGTGAATATGCATAACAGTTATTAGTAAAAGGGTAGGGAATATCTAAATCTCTATTATGGACCAGTGTGTAAGTAAAATGTTATGGTATGCAGAGGAATATAATTGAGTCATGTTAAAGAAATGACAACTGATGACTGACACATGCTTCAATACAAATGAACCCTGAAATAATTATGTTGGCCTGAGGAATCCAGTCACGTAAGACCACAGATGATTACAAATAACCTCTACAGTATATGAGCCAGAACGGGAAATTTCAGGAAGGCAGAAAAGTAGGCTAATGGTTTACATAGGAGAAGAATAGGAAAATGACAACTAAATGGTATAGGACTTCTTTGGGGGTCAGGAAAATATTTTAAAACCATCTGTGATGATGATATCACCTATCTATGAGCATAATAATTATACATGATAAAACAGCACATTGTATGATGAAGGTAGTATATCTCAACAAAGCTACTACAAAGCTACTACATAAAAACCATGTCTCAAAAATATATTAATTAATTAAAAGTAATACAGGAAGCATGACTGTGGGGAGTTAAAAGGCTTCTTCAACACAGTTGGTTAATTATCATTAGGCTAATTGAGGTTAGCTTCTGCCTCCCTGAACTGTGGCAGTCCAGGGCAGCTGTCCCCTCCCCATGTGCTGCTGGTACTACTGGATCTTTCTCACTTTTCCCTGCATGAACATCTTCTGATGAGCTTTATCACCACACTGCCCATGGGTTCAACCTTCTTCCTCCTTGGGCTCTATGTTTTCAAACTGCCACCACCTGTAGCCACATGCCTTTCCCTGAACTGTCATGTGGGTCTGCTCCTAAGACCTAAAGACTGTTCAAAAGCCTGAGACCGTCACGTATTATTCCACCTGGCAACGCGGATGACAGGTGCCAGCAGAGCAAGCACTCAGGTCATTAGTGTGATTATTTGAGTTCAGGGCTAGATGTTACTTCTTTCCACGTCAGTTGATTTATTCAACCATAAATGTGTATTAGAGACTATTTTAAAAGTCATTCGTAAAACAGTCACAAAATTTCACAATCAGAAATGTCCTTAAGCGTGTTCAAATCCAGTTCCTTTGCTCAGATGTTGAAACTGAGCTTCAAAAAGGGAAATTGACTTTTCCCCAATGTCAGTAAGATATCTAACCTCCAGTCAAGGCCCTGCCTGTCATTGCATCCTGATCATCAGCTGGAAAGGAAATAAAACCTCTCAATGGACACACGGGAACACACAAAGAGGAAATCAGAAAAATCATACATCGGCAAAAATCTATTAAAGTGAAATTGAAGTTAAATATCAATTGCATGTTTTAACTTCTATTTCTCTATCTGCAAAAATATTTTAAATATACTTGGATAATATAAGCTGTTTCCCATTCTCTATTTTTATTCATCAGTATGTACATTAAGTTATAAACACAATTTTATTAAAGTTTAAACTATTAATTATTTTCTCATACAATTTAATTCAAAAAGGGATCTAATTTTATTAGTCACTGGCAATTAACATTCCAAGTTTTCCCACTTTGAATTCTGGTTGCTAAACTACAGTAAAATCAACTACAGTGGGGTGTAGACGTTCTTACTGGAACCAGCTGGGAGGTAGCACATACTATAGAATCTGTTATAAAATATTTCAACATCACTCCAAAATACGGTAGTCTAGCATCCATTTATGAGATGAAACATATTTGATATTTTTTCCAGTAACATAATCTCATCATTTATGAGGCAGGCAAATTGTGCTATAAATTAACAAAATCAGTTTTTACTTTATATATGAGCCAACTTCATACTCATCCCTGTTGAGGAAATATGTTTAGCCTATTCCAAAATAACAAAACCCTGGGACTACATGGTAAATCGCACCTTATAAATTGAAATATGACATTTGAAGTGTCTTACTGAGACAGTAAGCACAGCAAATGGTCATCAAACTCTTGATTCAAATGCTAAAGCACGTCATGTCTGATCAGTGTGAAAACGCATATATATACTACACAAGACCAGGATTGCTTATTGTTGTCATTGAAGAACTTGAAAATTCCAGAAAATTCTAGTTCCCTCTCAATGTATCCCAAGGACATCTTTTTAAATCGCTGAAGTACATTACATTTAATAACTAGCAATAATTTGGATTTTAATATGTTTGGCAAATGCACAAGGAAGGAAAAAAAAAAAAACCCCGAGATCTTCAACATCATACTCTCATCGTGAAAGAGGTTATGCCAAAGTTTAGTGAAGAGAGAATTTCAAAAGCAAGGGGAATGTGGGAGAGCAGTGGGGGAGGGCTCTTAAGAAACCACTGTTTTATTTCTTCCACTGAGCAGCTACTTGCCTAATGAAACTCAGGTGGACACAAGACAGTAAGCCCCGGGGCTCGCCTTGTAACGCTACCCTCCACAGTGACAATGAGGGCTCCTAGAAGCCTGCAGAGAGGTGCTACTTGGAAAAAAAAAGAAAGAAAGAAAGAAACTGAAAAGAGTAAATAGGATCATGTTACAGTGCAGCAGCAGAAAGCCACAGCTTCAGGGCACAACATAAAGCCATTTTTCTTCAACTACCTTTCAAGAGCACAGACTTAGCAAATTACATGCATTTGTACAGCCCGAGACCCGGACATACTGCTCACACACATCTGTGAGTCTAACTAACGATGACCCAGTGCCATGCTGAATAGACTCAGTTAAGGAGTGAATGGCTTCTGTCTTTCATCTTCATGCCTCCAGCTCCAATCCTAGTTGCTATCTACAGACCTGCTCATGTGTCCCGCAGCAAGTCTGATTCTCTTCCACGTGCGGTTATCCTGAGAGTGTGCTTGGCTCTCAGTGCCCTTGCTGCTGAAAACCCCATTCCTGTCCCATGGCTGCCTTAGCAGTGGAAACAGTCTGTAGCTTTAAAATGCAGGCCGGTTAACTCTGAGCTTGCTGCTGTTGCTTCTACAAAGTGCTGGTTCTCATCTTCAGAGGACCACATTTCCAGGTCAAGAGACCACTGTTTAATCTCTCTAAACAAGCCAACTACTCACTCCATGGCTAAGCCTAGCTGAGCTGAGAGCCTTAAGAGCAAACCGAGATGCCAGTAAGCAAGTCTTTGTTACTACCGTATTCTGCTACATGTTAAAAAAAAAATGCTTTTGAAACTTTCTGACAATAAAACAAATTCATAGCATAAGAAATAATAGAATTATGAATCCACAACAAATACAGAGAGTAAGTTTCCCCTTACCTGGATCGTGGAAGGGTACCAGAGCAAAGTTGTAAAGAGGTCTCTTAGGTCTTTTCAAAGACGTCTCCAAAATTTTGGAAGCCCCTTCAATAACCTGAACTAAATCATCATACATGGAACCAGTCACATCAAACACAAAAGCCAGCGTGGACGCCCCCTCCGGAATCTCCTCAGCCCTGCTCTCCGACTGCGGGGTCCCATCTCCAGCTAGGGAAGAATGAAAAAGAGCCACCAGGAATACTGTGTGGACCACTTCCTGGGCAATCATTTTTTTTTTCTTTTCTTGTTTTGCTCGCTGCTTTTCTGTTTGCCCTGAGCTCCTAATCACTGTGCTTACTCCTCAGCAGCAGGCAGAGGACTTCCTCTCTGGTGCCTCATCAGGCTTTCGCAGTCTCCAAACTAACTCAAAGTTTGGAGTGGAGAATGAGATGAGGACCAGCCCGGAGCCCGGCAGCCTCCAGGAGCTGGGCTGGGCTGGGCTGGGCAGGGATGCGGCGCCTTTTGTCCGGCTGGGTAGGTCGTGGGTTCTAGGCGGCCGCGCGCAGGGAGTTGAGAGTAGCCAAGCGTGGGCAGAGCGCTGGGTCCATGCCTCGGGGGACGCTGCGAGCCTTCGGTGCCGCCTCCGCCACCGAGCACCAGGCCAGCGACTGAGCCTCCCAACTTTCCACAGCTAGCCCCCTCGGAGGCAAAGCCCTGCGCGACCTCTCCTTCTGATTGGCCAGCGGCCGTCCCTCCTCTGCTGGAACCCCCCACCCCGGAGGGCGACTTTCCCCTCCGTGAGTTCCAAGTCTCTCCAGTACCCAGGGAAGCGCTCGCAACGTCTGCTCCCGTGTTCCCTTCAGAGCTATAACCAATCTGCAAAACTCCAAGGTAAACAATGGCTTTCAGGAATGTGTGGCCCACTCCCAAATTCAAGGGCATCGCATTAGCTAGCACAAAGGGAATTGGTGCACTTTTTTTCCCCCTAATGTTTCAGACAACACTTCTCTCATAATTCCCCAGCCCACCCCAAGTGCAGAAGCTAAGATGCCCCAGCCCAGTTTCCTGTCCCTCAACGCACCATTTCAGCCCAGCCAGAAGAGGGAGCTGGAACTTTCTTTCCTCTGGGCTGCAACTACAGGATGGATGGTTCTTTGATCTTCCTTGGGGAATGTTTAGCTGAGAGGAAGGTAGGAGATGGGGGTGGCGGGGCGGGGGCTGTAGAGGCAAAGGAGAGAATGGAAGGAGACAGGAGGAAAGTAAGAGACATCACAAAGTCACTAGCTATGCTGTGGGATTGGAGAAGGAAGCTGGGTATCAATAAAACATTGACGTCCAACAGAAAGAGCAGGAGTGTTTTTAATAAGAATGAGACATACTGAACTCATATTAGAAACCTGGAGGAGTTGTAATTTCATTATCAAGATTCACTTTGCTGATCAGCCTAAATCCTTTGGGAAGCATGGTGATGCGATAATATTCCCATTTCACATATCCTCTTGTACAACTATGTGTCAGGTCTCAGGCAAAGATCCACTGAAATGTTACTTCCCTCAATGACATCTTCTTGCCAAAACTTAAGGAAACTTTACCGTGGAAAACATTACAATGTTCTTCCAAGTCGTAATCATTATGTACATTATAGCCATATTAACAGATTTCAGAAGGTAAGCAAAGGAAGTCAGTCATGGGCTAACCATTCTTTATTCCCCTTTAATAAATACTCTTTTTTTCCCTGGAAAAGGGGTTATTGTCTGGATACAAGCATTCAAAGTAGAGCACTTGGGCAGCTTTCAACTGGGTTTGAGTGTGTATGAGACCACCCTCCAGCACCGGAGCAGCCTGAGAAAGGGCCAACTCCCACCAGCCTTTTGTAATCTCCAAATGTCTTCCCTTTCAGACCCACCAGCTGTGGAACTTGATTTTATGATACCTATAAGTCATGTCACTTGAAGAAAGCACACAGGCCATTTGGGCTGGGTGGGAACATGAGAGGAGAGGGAGAGCACGTGTTTCCTTTCCAAGTAGTATTTAGAGAATGTTGAATGCTATTTGAGTAGTCCATCCCTTTGTTTATTTAAAAAG
>JADRCD010190637.1:0-19361 GCA_019843815.1 Montemys delectorum
TCTCCCACTTATTGGCCCTGGCATTCCCCTACACTGGGGCACAAAACCTTCACAAGGCCGAGGTCCTTTACTCCTATTGATGATCGAATTTGCAATCCTCTACTATATACCTGCTGCCAGTACATTCAATCCCACCCTGTATAGTCCTTGATTGGTGGTTGGGTCCCTGGGAGCTCTGAGGGTACTAGTTAGTAATTGTTGTTCGTCCTAAGGGGCTGCAAACCCTTCAGCTCCATAGAACCTTTCTCTAACTCCTTCATTGGGGACCGTGTACTCAGTTCTGATGTTTATTTTTGAGATTTTACCTTAATTACAATATTTCTCTCTCCTCTTTCCTCTCTCCAAACTCTCCCTTCCAAACTCTCCTTCAAATTCATGGCCTCTTTTTTTTCATCAAATGTTTCATGAATATATGTATTTGTATATACCTATTTACTCCTAGATAAAACCTGTTCAATCTATATATTATGTGTATGTATGTTTTCAAATCTGACCATTTAAGACCCAACAACCAATTGGTGTGCTCTTTCCTGAGGAGAGCTACCTCTCCCACACTCAGCTTTACTCAGTTACCTATTGTTCTTTTTGTTAATTCAAGGACTCTTGTGCTTTTCCCATGTAAAAGCACATGTAAGTCATGTGAGTTGGTGTTCTCCTTGTTCAGCCTGTCTAGATAGCCATGATGGCGAAAAATCATGGGTATAGCTTGTGATGTTGCCAGAAACAACAGCAACCTTCTTCATACTCTGGCTCTTGCATTCTTTTTGCATCCTATTCTGAAATATTCCCTGAGCCCTAGGTGCAGAAGTGTTTTTGTTAATGTGTTCATTTGGACTAGACTCCACAACTCTGCATCTTGATTGGTTAAGGTTTTCTGCAGTGGATTTTATCTACTACAAGCATAAGTATCTTTTATTAGTGAAATCTATGCTTATATTTGTATATAAAGACAAATGTTTATAGATTGCTATTAGTGATCATGCTGGTTCAGTAAATTAATGGTTGTAGACTATCCTCCAATACCCATGATTAGTATCTAGATTTCTACTACTGTTCATGGTATCACTCTTACTGAGCAGGTCTTAAGTCCAATTAGAGAACCATTGGCTACCACCAAGTTAGATATGCCATTACTGCACTCTAAAAGTTACCTTGACAGGCAGATCATTGATGTGATTCATAGGCATTACAGCTGTGCCCAGGCTTACCAGTCTGGGCCTCCCTCAACTGGTGGGAGAACAGGGTCCTAGTCAGGTCAACAAGGCATCGGCAAAGAAATAATGCCAGAGATGACACATCGAAGTACAGGATCTGAATGTATTTCTCAAAAATGGCACCAGGCTTTTACAGTCATTACAAAAGAGAAATGAAAAATCTGGCAGCTTAGCAGTTGTGGTATATCTGAGGCTACCTGAAACACACTAGGTCAAAGCAGCCACCTCTTTTGGACAGGTGCTGTACCCCCTGAGCCCAAGTGCTCGGGGGCGGGGCGGGGGGCAGGCTTCGGACTGCATGAGGCTCGAAGCTCAAATGCTATGTCTCGAATCTGAGTGGATAAGTCTGACTTCATGCACAAAGTGAAAACCAGGCTTATATAATATACAGAAAACAGGGCAAATGATAAAAGTCACATAGGCAGGTGAGGGCTACATTAAGGTCAGTAAGATCAGAGAGCAAAACAGAAGTCACGTAGGCAAGTGACAGTCGCATCAAGGTCAGTAAGATCAGGCATCCAGGTGCAAAGCAGAAGAGCAGTGGTGCCCTTCCCGCTGGGGCTATCTTGGCAGTCCCAAGCTAATTCTCTGGGTCTGTTGGAGGCAAGCACCAGGAAGTCCCAATCTAGCAGTTCCAGAGAATGCCCTTAAGTGAGGGAAGCCCTTCAATTACTCTCTGGTATGTAAAACAGTTCTGTCTTCTGTGGGACTGCCCTGAGAATTCTAACTGTGTTTACAGTTAACAATAGTGCCTGACCTCTATTCCTCACTCTGAGGACACCCTGTCTGATGAGGCAGCTTCCTTTTGAGAAATTCCAAGCTAACAATAGCTTGGTAATAAATTAGGATATGTTGGAACACTGTGCTGGTCAGGGAATAACGTTTAATCTTAAGTTTTAGCTTTTTACGAATCATTTCTTGGGGTACCTTTATGCCTGAATAAGAAGGCATGTTGATGATTGGAAAGACTAATCTGGAACATGTCTGATTTAGGAGATGCCAACGACTGACTGAATACCCAGGAGGCACAAACTCCCTTTGAAGTCATAACGCCTCTGGTCCATGACCATGTTTTCAAGCCCAATACTGCAAACTTTACTGGAGTAGACGAGTGGGCGAAGTTCACTAGGTAAACTTTTGACTACCTCTCTCTTTTGTAAGTTTTCCTAGTGCCCTCTGGTACCATGTAATCTAGTCTTCAAGAAGGGGACACACTGTGTCTGAGTACCATGATGTCATCAGCTATAGGGACTTACCTTTCACCTTGGGGCAAGAACAAGTGGCTGTATGTTTAGGGGAGTCTCTCACATAGCCCTGGCCAACAACTCAAAAGAAGGATTCTCGTGTCTGCTATTGTTTTTCTGGGCTTTTTGGTGTTTTGTTTTGTTTTGTTTTGTTTTTGCCAGGTGGTCTTTGGCTATTGGAGGGAGCATAGTCAGAACAGATCAATAAAAATTACTGTATAAATACACATATATACTTTCAATGAACTTTCCCTGTCTTTTCTTTTTCAAGTGTACTGGTTATTGGCAGAATTCTGTACTTGGCAGTTATAGCAGTGAGACCCTCTTCTGATAGATGCCATCTGCTATTCCTTGTACAGAGTATGTCTTACTTAAAACATTTCTATCTCATGAAATCTTTCTATTTTCTTTCCCTTTTATAGTCTAGACATTATCAAAGTTCTCATTTGATTGAGGTGGCTTTATCAGGATAATCTTTAGTATTATCTTCAATTCAGTTGATTTTACATGAATATCATGTATGCACCTCACCTTATTACTAAATCTAGTGACTGAAATGATATCATCATATTTGCAGATAATATAGAGTAGGCTATGCATCTTAGGGTTTTATTGCTGAGAGGAGATATCATGATCACAGCAACTCATAAAGAACATTTCATTGGGGCTGGCTTATAGTTTCAGGGCTTAGTCCATTATCATTGTGGTGGGAAGCATGGGAGCTTACAGGCCAGCATGGTGCAGGAGAAGGAGCTGAGAGTGAGACACACTAGGTATAGCTCAAGCACAGGCACCCTCAAAGCCCACCCTCCCAGTGACACACTTCCTCCAATGAGGCCACATCTCCTAACAGTGCCACTCCTTATAGGCCAAGCATTCAAACCTATGAGTCTACAGGGGCAGTACCTATTCAAACCACTGTCCTATGGATATATCTATATCAATATGGATAGTTAGATATATTCAATTAAGAATTAAACTTTGAAGATATTAGACAAAATATAATGACAAACATTTTCTTTATTGCAGCATGAGGATGAGTATCTCCTTATGTGTAAATATCAAAGGAGAGGCAACACCAGGATACAAGTATACAAATCTAGCCCTCACATTTGAGTGGCCAGTTCTTTAACCACTGATCCACTTCCATAATTCCAAGTACTTCTTTAACAGCCTGTAAAAAAGACTAAATGGCATTAATACATCAATTTTGAATTTCTACGCTTTGTACCTGTAATATAATTAATTTTTATATTTTATAAAAATTAATATTTAAATTTTATATTTATATTTTTAAACCACCCAGTACTGTTGTTACTGAATCCATACCACACTAATAACTTATCTCTGCTTATAAAAGAAATATAGGACACATGTTGCTCTAGATTGTATCTCCCATCAACTCCTCTATTTCCTTAAGCTTGCTTGTTTGTTTGTTTTTCAAAAATATAGTAGAGTAAATGTCTGTGAGATCCCAGGGGTCCATGTTAGTTGAGACAGCTGGTCTTCCTATGGGGTTACACTCCTCCTCAGCTTCTTCCAGCCTTTCCCTACTTCAACCACAGAGATCCCTGACTTCAGTCCATTGGTTGGGTGTCAGTATCTGCCCCTGTCTTAGTCAGCTGCTTGTTGGGCCTCTCTCGGAGAGAGATGTCTGTAAGCACATCATAGTATCAGTAACAGTGTCAGGCCTGAGCCACCAAGCAGGCAGCATACATACACCAGCTGGTGTGAGCCTCCGGCCCCCTACACATGCACAGCAGAGGACTGCCTAGTCTGGCCTCAAGGGAAGAAGTTGCACCTAACCCTCAAAAGGCTTGAGGCCCTAGGAGGGGGGAGGTCTGGTGGTGGGAGTGGAGGGACATCCTCTTGGAGATAGGTGGGAGGAAGAAATTGGATGAGGAACTGTAGGAGGGCAGACCTGGAGGGGGACAATGATTGGACTGTAAAAAAATAAAAGTAATAAAAAAAAATACAGAAAAGAAAAAAAATATTGTAGGAATATTTCTATCCCAGGCCTTGGTCCTTGGTTTCCATATAAAGTAGAAAACTTCTAGTTTCAGATGTATGGTTGACTCCGGTATTAGGTGTGGAGCAGGTTTACTGTGCATGGTCTCACTGGTGTCAGTCCACTGGCTTGAGTGCAGTAAGACCAAGCATTGACATGGGTCAAAATGTATTCAACTCACAAATGAGCAAGAAGGAACAATAGAAGCCAAGAAGGTTTTCCAAGCTGGTTTTCTAATTCCTGGAAAGTTGTCCAGGGAATATTTGGTCCCCTTTGCAAACAATTTACAGTGCAATACAGCTGTCAGACTCCAAAGTTCAATGTGTAGGCATGGGTATTCTGTGCTTGGAGGGACAGAAATAAGCTAGGCTCTTCGAAAAGTACAAGCAACAATGTGTGGAAGGAGAAGGTGGTTAGCCAAGATGTCTTGGAAGTAATCCCATACTCTGTAAGTTACTTTTGGTTTCTTTTCAAAGAATAAAGACTATTTTCTTGATGACCTGTATGCATCTTTTGTTCCATGTACCTTCTCTATTCCTGCAGCTAGGTTTATTTTCAAGTCATCAGAATCATCATTACCTTATAGAAGCACTTGTAGAGAGCAGAGAAAAGAATTTATCTATACTGCTCACTTCAGCATCTTCACTTCAGCATCTTCACGTCTGTGGATAGTTTTTAGAATATAGTGGGTGCTCACATAGTATTACCAAGTGAGAGAATAAATGAAATAAAAACCAATAAAGAACATGGGATTCTAATTTAGATTGCAGGCTATTTTAATTATATCCTTTGCTCCCGTGCTGAAAGTATTGTTTTAAAAATAATTACATCTTACCCTATTAATGCATGTTCTTTAGAATTTTAATTGTGTAATGCAAATTCATAATATAATAAAAAAACATGAAGCACTCCTTAACTTTTCATCTATGTGCCAACAATACCAAAACCATAAATGTAGCCCATTTTCTTTTATATTTTCCAGAGTATGTGTGACATGACAAGTCTTTTTATCGCTAAATCATAATTTCATGACAAATTAAGAGTCATATCAATGCTTGAAGGGATTCGAATGTGACAAATGCGAGAGGTTGACTGGAGCAGCAACCCAGTAATAACAATCCAGTTTATTTCACCACGTATAAGTGCTACTTCAATTATCTTATCAAAGACATTATTGTTTGCATTTTTCAAAAAAAGAACAGACCAAAACACCTCTTCCACAGATACAGCAATGACAGGTTTTGTTCATAGTATAATGGAAGTATCTCTAATTGCACTTATGATCTGAGCAGTCAAACAAACTAATAAAAAGTTGTCAGAAGAGAATGAATAAGAAGTAAACCTTTGTGTTAGAGCTTTGTCTCTGCCCAACTCTGGCGTTCACTGGGAAGCTGAGTTACACAGACAGACATGGATCTCTTGCTGTGTGTCTGATGAAGCGGAGTCCCAGCATACTCTCCCACCAAAGTATATTTTCCTTCCTCCACTTTCTTCCCTCCAGCTGCCTGATTCCTGAGTCTGGGTTTTGACAAAGTTGCATGTTCCTGTGGTGAAAATAGGGTAGGCTAGGGTGTGATATCTTTGGCACACTGTCTATTTCTTAAAGGTTTCAAGTAATAAAATAGATATGTATTCAAATGGCTTTCCATTATTGATGGATTTGTTTCCTGATAATTACCTGTATGACACTAAAGAGGAGGTAAACCGAGGTTTAAATTCTAAATACTTGAATTTCCAGTTGAGTGATCTCAAATATACAATAGATTATATATAAATTAGAATATTAACCACATACTTTGCACTTTATTTCATGCATCTTTAAAAGGTCTGTTTATGGGCTGGAGTGATGGCTCAGCAGTTAAAAGCACTGACTGCTCTTCTGAAGGTCCTGAGTTCAAATCCCAGCAACCACATGGTGGCTCACACCATCCCTAATGAGATATGATGCCCCCTTCTGGAGTGTCTGTAGACAGCTACAGTGTATTTACATATAATAAATAAATAAATATTTTAAAAATGGTCTATTTATTTTTAACTTGTGGATTTTAATGTTTGTCTATATGTATGAGTGTAAACCTTATAGGTACAGTATTTTTAGAAGCCAGAAAAGAAAGCCATATGCCATGTGGCTAGGCTTATGGGTGGTTATGAACCTTTGTGGGGGTCCTGGGAACTGGATTCAGGTCTTCTGCAAGAGCGGCAAACATCTCTTTCCAGCTCCATCCTTTAGGTATTTATAATGAGGCTTGGCAAACTTTCTGTCATAGATCTAATAGGAAATAATTTGGGCTTTCTGCACTGTATAGTGTCTATCACAACTGGTCATCTCTGACCTAATTGCACTTACAAAACAATAATAAATATAGAAATGGTGGCAGCTGGGGTCCAACAAAATGTTGTTTATACAAACAGGTCACTTGTTAGATGTGTACCATGGGATGTAGTTTCTGATTCCAGATCTTTAAAAGAATAGCAATGCCAATCCAGGCATTTTTATAAAGCTGATGTAGCTCGTCAAGTACCTAGAAAGGAATAATCTCACACACTATAAAAATTCAACAGTTTCACATGTTATTAATATTTTTTTTTTAGTTTTAGTTCTCACTCCATGAGATAACTTTATCTGGAAACATAATATGATGAGCCATCATTTACCACAGAAAATAAGGTTATTTGCTTGCATGAGTAGCCTGCTTCTAAAGCTATTCATAATGCTGAAATACAGAACTTTGGACAGTAAAAGCTGTCTTTAAGTGTCAAATATCAATTATACATCTATGAAGAATATGTGGCATAAATGCATCACTGTATTTGATTTGGTTAATGAAAACTAATGAAAATGTTATATGAAATCATGAAAGGAAATAAGATTGATGATAGAAAATTAAGGATGCAAAATATGACACACTTTTTCAGTGTGTTATCTTAAGGACAGAGAATGTTCTGAAGTGAATTTCCAACAAGAGTACTAAGGGATGATGCTACTCATTTAAATAGATGTTAATTCATTTTAAATTATAATTGAAATACAAGGCACACAAGAAGATCACATTAAAGAGTCATTGTTGAGCAAGATAGAGCTGGATGGCCGTCTCCCTGCTTGCCTGGGAATGCTGAACAAAGACAATGGCACTTCTGCCAGGGAGTCTGGGAGAGCACATTTTATGGACATCTCTGAGGAGCAATTAAACTAACTGAATTCAATTAAAAATTGGCCTTCAACCAAGAGGATATGAACTTAGCCAGGAGAATATAGCTACATATTTAAAAAAAAAAAAAAACTACTATCAAAGCAAGACACAAGGATCTCAATGATGCTTTCAGATGTGTCTTGAGTGAGAAGCTGTTATTGCCATAATAGAAAATCATTTTAATAAGCAAGGACCTTCAGGAGTTATCTCCAGGTCACTGCTTCAGAACTAAACTACAGAACTGAGTAAAATCCTAGACAAGTTACATAGCTAGAAATTGCTTTCACACCACACAAGTTTCTCTTCATTCTGACTACAATTTAAGAGAAGCCAGACATAGCTTAATTTTCTCACATGATACACACAAGACTGCTTTTACTTTTTTACTTACTTAAGTTAAATATTTGAGTTTAGTTTCAGTGTGTGGGTATTTGTATGTGTGTGTGTGTGTGTGTGTGTGTGTGTGTGTGTGTGTGTGTATGTGTATTTCTGGTGTTGGAAAGTGAAACCTAACCTTCAATGCTAAACAAAAACTCTACTGCTAAGCCACATGACTCATGACTACAAATTTTTTTAAATCTTTTTTATCTTTATATTAGCTTTATTAAAGGTACATTTATAATATATACTTAATATATGAGTACAATATAATACCAAATAGTAAATGATGAAAATCATCTACAAAGAACTAGCATTCTGTAAGACACTTTGATAAATAACTTACATGCATTATAGATTATTGTTCATGAAACTGTACATAGATTTTGTTCATGAAAGTTGTATTACTAAATAATGGTTCAAAAATCCAAGATCATTAAGTAGAAGATATATTTTCTTCAACAAAATTTTCTGTTTATATGTCTATTAAAGGACATTGATAATTCAGATTGAAAATTATGCCATAGTAAAAGATGGGATTGCTTTTAGAGTGGTTAATTATAAACTCTCTGCTTTTGATTGTTGATAAAATTGTTTGAAATATTGTCTTAAATAAGGATCATTTGTTATAACTAATTGGTACATTTTAAATAGATGTTGAATATAGAAAACTAGAGTTGGATTGTTGCTAATTTTAGCAAAAATAAAATAAGTTGCTTACTAACATGCTACATGAAATATACTAACCACTTGATGTTTCATTTTTTTAATTTAATATCATAATAACTTCACAGAGCATATATAATGATTATCACTATATTATACTTAATGTTGTCAAGTGTCTTTAAAACAATATGGGCAGTCAGCCAGATCAATACATTTTATAGCTAATGACAGCAAATATACAAGGTTGGTATTATTCTTCCAGTTTTTACTGATGAAGAATCTCAGGTTCAAGCAAGTTAAGAAATTTAAGTAGGTTAGGGTACTAGTAATTCAAATTAAATGCAATATTTTGATCACAAATTCATTCCATTAGCCAAAAATAGAATTACCAATTTTAATATTAATATTGCTATCAATCTTGTATTAGAATACTAAATTAATAATTAATAATTAATCATAGAAAATGTACTTATATTAATTATTCCAGGCACCAAAACATTTCTCAGAGAGTAAATATACTTAGAAACAACATTTTGAACAACTTTTGGGGTAAGACTTTAAAGTAGACGTACAAAGAGTCCAAAAATGGAATAATAGTGTGTTGATTTTCTGTGATGATGGGAAGAAACTCAGAGAAGAACATGGAAAAAGGAGCCAGCTTTGGGATCAAGAAATATTACTCCTTCATACCTTAGCTGATTTGTAAAAGAATCACTCCTGGGTATGACTTTGACAGCCTAGAGCATTCTTACTAAGTAAGTTATTTCCTGAGATTTTCCACTATAGGGTTACTTTAGTTTCCTAAGGTGTCTTGGTTTCTATTGCTGTGAAGGGACACCATAACCACGGCAACGCTTAAAAAGGAAAACATTTTCTCCATTTCTTATTAGATATTTTCTTTATGTACATTTTGAATGTTATTCCCTTTCCTGCTTTCCTCTCTGAAAACCCCCTATTCCTTCCCACCTCCCCAGCTCAGCAACCCACCCACTCCTGCTTCCTGGCTCTGGCATTCTCCTACACTGGGGCATAGAGCCTTCACAGGACCAAGGGCCTCTCTTCCCATTGATGACCTACAGGGCCATCCTTTGCCACATATGCAGCTGGAGCCATGAGTCCCACCATGCGTACTCTTTGGTTGGTGGTTTAGTCCCTTGGGTCCTTTCTCTAGCTTGTCCTTTGGGGACCCTGTACTCAGTCCAATGGTTGGCTGTGAGCCTCCACCTCTGTATTTATCAGACACTGGTAGAGCCTCTTAGTAGACAGCTATAACAGGATGACAGAAGCCTGTTATAACATTGTAACTCATTCACATTAGTAAGAGTTTCTTACATTCTTATATGTCATACACATTTGTTAATTTTGAAGTCTGCTTTAATCTTATCTAGTCTATCTTTGATGTAAGTTCATAGCTGAGAAAACTAAGGAAAAGCTCAAGGTCTCAGTCTTTAAAGTGATTGTCTTGTCAGCATGAAAATGTGAGTTTGCTAATCAGAACCCATGTTAAAATACTGACAGAGTAGACATGATGCTGTACACTTGTATCACCATTACTGTGGAGATGCAGACAGAGAGCTCTCAAGGGCCTGAGATTGTGCACACATGTGCATGTACACATATATACAGGAGTAGGCACACACAAAAAAAGCAGAATAAAATACCAGCATAAAATAAAAATCACATGTTTTCTTTCATATGTAGAACCTAAGTTGAAAAGTACAAGTATATGTCATAAAGGAAACTATTGGAACAAAGAAGGAGTTTCAATGAGGAAGAAACACAGTGGATGGTGATGGAGAATACAGACAACAGACAATGAGGTCTATTCATTTATACAGTTATTTTAAAAGAGTACAGTTATTTTTTTTGAAGACAGCAAAAATGTCAGACAAAGACATGGTTTAAGACAATAAAATCTACTTATTTTGTGGAGGGTGTTATTTGTTTCTTTATCTAAATCCTTTTTCATATTTCCATTCTAAAAGAGATGAATGGAAAGTAGAAAATGGTGAATCTTTTTTTGTTGTTGTTATTGCTGTTATCTTTAATCTTTCTTTACAGCCCAGATTTATACCCCTCCCAGTCCACCCACTCACTGTACCACATCCCATACCTCTTCCCTACCTCCAACTCCAAGAGGATGTCCCCACTCTACTACCCTCACCTGCACCTCACCATACCTCTCCACCCCCTGGGACCTCCAGTTTCTAGAGGTTTAGGTACATCTTCTCCCACTGAGGCCAGACCAGACAGGCTTCTGCTGTATATGTGTTGAGGGCCTCATATCAGCAAGTGTATGTTGCCTGGTTGGTGGATCAGTGTCTGAGAGATCTTGGAGGTTCAGGTCAGTTGAGACTGCTGGCCTTCCTATGGAATCACCATCCTGCACAACTTCTTCCAACCTTTCCCTAGTTCAATCACAGGGGTCCCCAACTTCAGTCTATTGGTTCAGTATAAATATCTGGGTCTGTCTAGGTCAGCTGGTAATTCAATTGTCAGATTCAGTTATTATCATGTAACATTAGAATCTAGCCCTAAAATCTCCATTGAATGTGAAGGGAATTTCCCAGTCATATGAGCTCCTGGATCATTGATGTAAGAATCTGATGTTTTTGCAAAATACTTAGAGACTAAGAAATGTAATAATTTATAATGCTTCAGAAGGTTATATTCAAAATAGTACATATACTATCCCTCAAAAGACCTCTAGGAGCATTGTGCAACTGGGCAGAATGATTTCAAGAACCAAAAGTCATTAAGGATCAGAGCAACAGTGTTTTCTGGACATGATGAGGTCTCTGCACTCCTGAGCTGACTACAGATGATCTGTACAAGATCAATTGGGTCAACATTCTAACATGGACAGGGAAGGAGATAATGAGCTACCACCCATAGCGGTGGAGCTGTGTACAGTTGATGATTTCTGGGAGAAGAAGAAAACTGTTTTTGTTAAAGAATGGAGTGGTTTGAATAGATTTGACCCCTATAGATTCATCTGTTTGAATGTTTAACCATAGTGAGTGGCACTGTTAGAAGGTGCCTTGTTGGTGGAGGTGTAGCCTTGTTGAGGGAAGCATGTTACTGTGTAGGTGGGCTTTGAGGCCTCCTGTGCTCAGGCTCTAGCCAGTCCAGAGGAGACTTCCTCATGGCTGCTTGAAGAAGAGAGTCTCTTCCTGTCTTCCTTCAAATCAATATGTAGAACTCCAACCAAAGAGTATAAATGGAGGGATCAATGGCTCCAGCTATATATTTGGCAGAGGATGACCTTATCTGACATCAATGGGAGGGGAGACCCATGGTCCTGTGGAGGCTTGATGCTCTGGTGTAGGTGGATGCTAGAGTGGTGAGGCAGGAGTACATGAGTGAGTGGAGGAGCACCCTCATAAAGGCAAAGGGGAGGGGTGTTGGGGTGTGGGGTTGTTGAGGAGAAACCAGGAAGGGGGAATATTACTTGAAATATAAAACTATAAAATGATTAATAATAATAATAATAATAATACGTAAAAATTTCAGTTCTTTCTAGAACACCATGTTTGCCTATACACTGCCATGTTTCCTTCCATTATGATAATGGACTGACCCTCTGAAACTGTAAGTCAGTCCCAATTCAATGTTTTCTTTTATAAGAGTTCTTTTGTTCATGGTGTCTCTTCACAGCAATAAAATCCTAACTACGATAAAGAGTGTGGACCCTTGTTGGTTGACAGCTCCAGTGGATGGGCTCAGACCCATGAGTATGTTGGCAGAATATTTGAGTTATTTAAAAAAAAAACAGTATATGAAGTTAAAAGTGGGTCAGAACACAAGGAGTGGATTAGGGAGGAGTTAGAAGGGAAGTGGGTCAAGGAAATCTGATTAAAATATATTTTGTGAACTCTTCAAATAATTGATAAAAATACCATATTTTAAAAGTTCCCTTGACTTTATCCTCTCTTCTGGCATTAAAGTAATTGATAGGCCAACCACTTTTAGAAATGAGAATGTTGGTTGTTGTATTAGATTAATTCAGTACACCTAGTAATTGCTTGTAAAGAACATAGCAATTTAGAAACTCCCCAAATGACCCCCAAACACCACTAAATACCTTTTTATAAAACTTTAATATGTGATATCAGTGAGAGCTTAACCTTAAATTTTATTCATGCAAACTAGTTTCCAATGCATATTACAATCTGCCTTTTACTGCAAGCACAGAATGGAAACTTAATTTCCCAATTACTTGTACCTTATAATGGAAGCGCTCAATTACCCTGACAAGTTCTGCTCTTTGAGTGGCTTTCAGAGTCTATAAGTAGTTAGCATTACCTGGAGATCCTCATCTTAGAATAAATGTTACATCCAATGCTTCTTTCAGTAAAAAATTCAATCATGCAAATAAAAATATAATGAAAATTATTTAAGTTTATATCATGGATCTATTTTTGTGACACTTTTAGTAACTAAAATCACTACTGTTAAATGATTAAATACATAAGGTAAGACTCATAATTGGTCAAAGTTCTGAGAATAAGGAGTTGTGAGTGTTCATCCTTATATGGAACATCTAAAGGTGGTACATGGAAGGTGAAGAGAGAGAAGGTAGAAAGATTGAAGTATTGACATATAGGTCCACTATGAGACCTACTTTCTGGTTATGACATAGATATTGTACTTATGAACTCACAGGAGCTGTATTCATCTACATAAGACCTGCAAAAGATCAGATCACCCTAGCAAATATTCTAGTCTGGATGAGGAAACCCATCCTAGGTAGCTATTGCCAAATGATAGCTGCTCAGGGAGGGAGATTGATTTCTCTCTGAGAGTACAGACACTGAGGGGATGGACTGTGTCTGTGTCCCAGTAGGTGGTGCCAGCCAGTGCACATATGGATAGCACTAGCACTAAATATACTTGGTGAGTTATTAGGAAAAGAAGGATGAAGAACAGTAGGAAATGTGGAGGAGGGAAAAAGAAGATTCGAAGAGATGAAGTTGAGAGTTGAACATGTGTAGGAGATGTGGTGGGGGGGAGTTGAAGGGTGGATGTAGGGATCCTAACTAGGTATTCATGTGTGCTTGGCCATGACCAAATATTTTACCAGCCCAGAACTACTTTTTTTTTTTAAGTGAGATACAACCGTATTTACCACAATCTGTCTTTTAAATCAATGTGTAGCCAAGGATGACCTTGTAATTACAAATGTTCTGCCTCTTTCTCTGGTGTTCATATGCTACCAGACCTGAATTGTATGATGAGAAATCAAACTCAGAGCTTCCTGAATGTGAGGCAAAAAAATACTTACACCTCTGTCTTTTTTGTTTATTTTTTAGTCACTGAAAATTGCTTTATAGTTAACGACCTAAGGATTAATATGCCATGCGAGTCTTTTACTTGCCATCTGGGAAGCCTCCACTTTACAATACTGCTGACTGAATGTTCTCTGGAGCACAGGGAAATTCATTCATATGTTGACATTAAAGGAACTAATGTAGGTGGGCATATGGCTTTTAGGAAGATAGGCTTCTAACAGAAATGACAAAGATGTCCAAGATTTAATTATCAAAAGCAAAATTAATTTAATTAATTATTTTTTTTATGAATTTGAAGTGTTATAGAAGGGCTAGTGACATGGTTTAGCCCTAATAATACTTACTGTGTAAGCCTCATGTCCAGAACCCATAACAGAAAGAACCGACTTCGGCAAGTCATTCTCTACATCCACATGTGTGCTGTGATACACACACACACACACACACACACACACACACACACACACGCCCCCCTCCACATGCACAAAATTAATAAGTGAAATTTTAAAAACATAACATTATCCATAGTACTCAAATTTTGGATCAGATGAAGAATATTATCAAACAATTTGTCTTGCAAAAAGTCTTGAAATCCCTAATAATGTAATTTTTTAATAAAAGATTAATGTGATTAAAATAAATAGAGGCAAATGAATGATATATAGATTATTGTCAATTAAGAAAAAAGGTAACACTTAAGAACATGATGGCTAGACAAAAATTAAAAATATTAAAAGTTTAAATGCAAAGCCATATAAAAAAGGATTAAATGAAAACAAAAATTTTCAAATTAGAAGCAAGAAAAGTCTAGAAAATACCATGTTTCCATGGCACAGAAGGCTTCATGATAAGAGAAGGGACAGAGAACTAATTCTTAATTCTGTATCTCATTAATCAACAAAGAAATAATTGTTCGATCTCAAAAATATTGACCAACAATTACTAAGAGTGAAATGATAATCAATAAGTCACAAAAACAATAAGAATTCCTCCTACTTATTACTTCATGTTAATCCTTATATCTGTCTTGTTCTGTAAATTGCATTAAGCATGAAGAGTTTACATGTTTTTAAAGTTTTTATGACACTTTTTTAATAATCTAAAAAACCTTTTAAAATATGTGAGACAGAAGGAGATAAATGCTATAACATACTTTTAAACATACTCATTTATTCAAATAATAAATTAACCAATTGAGTATTGGTGTCTAAACTTATGCAATAAATTATTGCATGTGCATGAGATTTGCGAATTTACAGAAAACAAAATGATAGCCAACAGAAGCCTATTTTGATATACTACTTTTCTTTTAAATATTTTCTTCCATTCTTTTTTTTTTTTTTAATTTGTTTACAACCGTTGAGCCCCTCCTGGTGATCCCCCTTCCCAAAGTTCTTCTTCCCATTCCCCCTCCCCTTGCCTCAAAGAAGGTGCTCCCCCACACACACCAGATCTCCCCATTCCCTGGGACCTCAAGTCTTTAGAGGACTAGACACATCCTTCTCCTACTGAGGCCAGACCAGGCAGTCCTCTGCTGTATATGTGTTGGGGGCCTCGGACCTGCCCATGTATGTTGCCTGGTTGGTGGCTCAGTGTCTCAGAGATCTTAGGGATTCTTGTTAGTTGAAACTGCTGGTCTTCTTATGAGATTGTCCTCCTTCTCAACGTCTTCCATTCTTCCCCTAATCCAACCACAGGGATCCCCAACTTTACTCCAAGGCTTGAGTGCAAGTATCTGCATCTGTCTCAGTCCGCTACAGGTTGGACCTCTCAGAGGACAGCCATGCTAGGCTCCTGTTGGTAAACATATCATAGAACCAGTAATAGTGTCAGACTTTGGTGTCTCCCCATGAGGTGGATCGTCAATTCAACCAGTCACTGGACCACCTTTCCATTAGTCTCTTCTCCATTTTTGTCCCTGCAGTTCTTTTATACAGGAACACTTCTGGGTCAGACATTTGCCTATGGTTTTTTAATACCATCCCTCCTTTGATGCCCCTTTCTACTGGAGGTGGACTCTCCCCACTGTTGGGCATTTCATCTAAGCTTATTCCCATTGAGTCCTGAGAGTCTCTCACCTCCCAAGTCTCTGATGCTTTCTAGAGGGTCTCCCCACCTCCTAACTTCTGAGGCTGCATATTTCCATTCATTCTGCTGGCACTCTGGCCTTCTCTCTTGTCCCCTTGGCATACCAGACCCTGTTCTACCTTTCCCCCTCCCTTCCCCTCTCCTGCTTAAATCCCTTCTGCCCTCTGCCTCCTGTGATTATTTTCTTCCCCCCAGCTAAGTGTGATTGAAGTGTCCTCACTTGGAGTTTCTGCTCCTTAAACTTCTTAAATTTTGTGGGTTGTAGCATAGGTATTCTATACATTTTGGCTAATATCCACTTATTAGTGAGTACATACCATGTATGTCCTTTTGTGTCTAAGTTATCTCACTCAGGATGATATTTTCCAGTACCATCAATATACCTGCAAAACTTATGATGTCCTTGTTATTAATAGCTGGATAGTATTCCATTGTGTAAATGAGCCATATTTTCTGTACCCATTCTTCCGTTGAGAGATATTTGGGTTGTTTCCATCTTCTGGATATTACAAATAAGGCTGCTATGAACATTGTGGAACATGTGTCTCTGTGGTATTGTAGGACATCTTTTGGGTATATGTCCAAGAACCAACATAGCCAAAAGCTAGTCCTTTGAGAAAATCAACAAGATAGATAAATCCTTAGCCAAACTAACTAGAGGGTACAGAGACAGTATCCAAATTAACAAAATCATTAATGAAAAGGGGGGCATAACAACAAAAACTGAGGAAATTAAAAAAAAATCATTATATCTTACACAAAAGCAGTTGCTCAACAAAACAGGAAAATCTAGGTGAAATGGATGACTTTTTAGACAGATACCATATACCAAAGTTAAATCAAGGTCAAGTATACTATCTAAACAGTCCCATATCCCCTAAGGAAATATAAGTAGTCATTAAATCCTCTCAACCAAAAAAAGCCCAGGGCCAGATGGCTTCAGTGTAGAATTCTACCAGGCCTTCAAAGAAGAGCTAGTACCAACACTCCTCAAATTATCTTACAATAGAAATAGAAGGAACACTATCTAATTCATTCTATAAAGACATGGTTACTCTGATATATAAACCACACAAAGACCCAACAAAGAAAGAGATAACTTCAAACTAATCTTGCTTATCGACATCAATGCAAAAATACTCAATAAACTAGCAAACCAAATCCAAGAACACATCAAAACGATCATTCACCAAGATAAAGTCTGCTTCATCACAGGGATGCAGGGATAATGTCAATAAATGAAAATCCATCAATGTAATACACTATACAAACAAGCACAAAGAAAAAAATCACATGATTATCTCAGATGCTTAAAAAACATTTGGCAAAATACAACACTCCTTCATGTTAAAAGTGTCGATATACTATTGTGATATCTATTTTGATACACTAAAAAGCTATACTGGTAATCTAGGTGCTGCTGCTGTCCATGGAGAAGAGAATTCAAGGCACTGTGAATATAATGAATATGCTTCTTATTATAATGAGTTTGGCATATACATTCATATTCCTGTATAAAAGGAAGTAAAAATAGGTTAGTTGATTAACAGCATTCTTTCACAAGTACAAGACTCCCAGTCAGTGAAGTGCAAGGAAAATCCTTACTGGGAACTGTCAAAAATGATTAGGTACACCAAACAACACTGCTGCCTTCTAGAAATTGCCATTCTAATGTAGAAAATGTTCTACTTGTGTTACTTTCATGTAGTAGTGCCTGATCCAGTTGATTTTGGCCACTGACAGGAGAAGCATATCAGATATCCAGGCAATGTTGATTGTGGGGTGATAGTTAGTGTTTCAAGTGATAGAATCCCCCACTGAGGACTGACAAATGAAATATTTACCACAAACAGTGTTTTTTATCTTTTCTTCCATTGAGAAAAGTGATTAAATGATGACATGGAGGCATGGTCCTTTTCCCAGAGTTCTTGCCCCATCTCTACTACTTTAAATGTTGAAAACTTATTCACTGATAAATAACTTCAAATCTGATGTTGTATCAGTTTTCAGACTCAGCCTTTAAAATACAGACTCATCTTTTCCCCTTCATTTTCCCTAATTGCTGAGTGACAACCACAATAATATTAGAAAATTAAGCAGCCTCATGGACAGGCCCATATAAAGTTCTAATGCAGCCAGTCTTACAGGTTTTATCGATTCTTGAGACAACAAGTAGCACCAAGAGAAAATTATATAAGGGGTTTTCCTAGAGATAAACTCTCGTGTTGCAAGTCAAGCCAGTCCATCAGCAAAACTCTCCCTAAATCGCATATTTGAGATAATAATAAATAGAGAATATTTTAGGAAAAGATGTTCCCTACACACATACACACACATACACACACACACACACACACACACAAACACACACATACAAACACATCCACATACTCATATATTTAGTATAAAGAACTCACTTGTTCTTGGAAGTAAGTTGATTAGCATATTTTACCAGTCTAGAATTTCCATATGAACCAACAATAGGCTACACATAACACTTTGAATTTATTGTGTTTTTTTAAGAAGTAAAATAAGAAAAAAAATCTTTTGTTTCAAATTCATTCATTTTTCTCTTTGGATTAACTTATTAGAGGTAGATTAATAAAGGATATGGAACATGAGGTAGATGTCATTTGAAAGGAATAAAATGAAAACAATGAAAAGGAAAACAATTGCTGACTAGATTTGGGTTGTATCTGACAGAGTTATGTTAAGAACTGAGTTGTGCTTTCTTAACTCTATTGGAAGAGGCAACAAGAGAGAAGATGGGAAAACATGTGTGAGGAGAAGGGGGTAAGGAAGAGAGAAGGTAGGGTTTTGTTTTGTTTTGTTTTGTTTTGTTTTGTCTTGTTTTGTTTTGTTTTAATACCAGCCTTTAGCACCTTGAGCAAATGTGCATTCTTGGAACAAGTAAGTCTAAGGACAGTGTAGAAAATCAAAACATAACATTATAGATCACAGTTGTCATTGATAAGATATTGAAGGAGTAAACGTATTTTCCTTATTAGCTAGATAGGTAGGTGACTTAGGGTTTCTATTGCTGCAGTGAAACACCATGGCAAAAAAAAAATTGGGGAGGAATGTGTTAATTTAGCTTATACTTTCACGGTGCTGTTCATCACGGGAGGAAGACAGGACAGGAAGACAAACAGGGCAGGAACTTGGAGGCAGAGGCTGATGCAGAGGGCATGGAGGCTTGCTGTTTACTTGCTTGTTTCACAGGGCTTGCTCAGCCTTTCTTTCTTTCTTTCTTTCTTTCTTTCTTTCTTTCTTTCTTTCTT
>JADRCD010190637.1:19371-31520 GCA_019843815.1 Montemys delectorum
CTTTCTTTCTTTCTTTCTTTCTTTCTTTCTTTCTTTCTTTCTTTCTTTCTTTCTTCCTTCCTTCCTTCCTTCCTTCCTTCCTTCCTTCCTTCCTTCCTTCCTTTTAAGCTATGTGTCAATGCAACTTATGGCATAAAATTAGAAAGCAAACCCCTCATAAGTATAATTTAAAGAAATTCTCATTGCAGTTCTTGCAGAATCCAGGACTGAGAGCCCAGGGATGGCACCACCCACAATGGGCTGTGCCATCTCCCACAAATCACTAATTTAAAATATTCCTCACAAGCTTGTCTACAGCTCAGTCTTATGTAGGCATTTTCTTAATTGAGGTTCCTTCCTCTCAGATGATATTAGCTTGTGTCAAATTGACATAAAACTACCCAGCACAATAGGTGTGTGATTTTTTAAAAAGAACTCATTTCATTTAAGGAGTGGGTTTTGCTTCTTACCCTAAATCTAATACAGCTGTGATCCATCCTTAGAAGAGACATTAATTAACTTACCATTTAAACATCAAGAGCTTAGAAGGGAGAAGTTGGCTGAAGAAATATGTGTGCTAGCTAGCATCTCTTTACAGGAATGCATGCATGCATATAAATATTCTTGTCATAGTGTTTAAAGTTAATAAATAGATTAGATAACCATATGTGATGGTGGGGAAGAGGAATGTCCTAGTGTGCTCAGTATGATAGTGGCTTCTGAAGCATAAGGAACGCAAATGCTGAGGTCCAGCAGTGTGTAGAACCATTGTCCCTGCATGAAGGCTTTCAGAGGGCAAGGGGCCTCTAAAGATCATTTTCTGGAGCTGTAAAAACTAAAGCCTGGGATTCAGTGGAGAACCCAAGATGGTGGAGGTTCCAGAGCCATGGGCTATCTGCCAAAGAGAACTGCATACAGGGTAGAAGCAACCCAATGAAAATTTTATGTTTCAGAATGTAAAACTAGGGGAGGAACCATCTAACCCTTAAGTACTTGGCATGGAGCTACAGAACTTGGAGTTTGTTCTGCTGGGTTTTTGTCTCTTTAGTCCACTCTTCTTCACTATGCTTCATTTCTTCCCTTTTGGAATGTAGTGTATATTCTGTGCTAATATATGTTGGAAGTATAAAATTTATATAATTTTATTTCACAAAGGGTCAAAATTATTATACTGCCTTTCTCAGAAGAGATCGATGACTCTGATATAGGAAACTCTGGACTTTTGAATCTTTCTTTCTTTATTTTTTCTTTCTTTCTTTCTTTCTTTCTTTCCTTTTTCTTTCTTCCTCTGTCTATCTCTGTCTCTGTCTGTCTCTGTCTGTCTCTGTCTGTCTCTGTCTCTGTCTCTGTCTCTGTCTCTCTCTCTCTCTCTCTCTCTCTCTCTCTCTCTTTCCTTTTCTTCTCTCATATATTACATTCTGAAGGCAGGCAGTTTCCCCTACCTCCACTTCTCCCCCCCCCCCCTTCCCAGATCCACTACTTCTTCATTTCCCTCAGAAAAGAGCAGGCCACCGGGGATATCAACCAAACATAGCATAACATGTAACAAAAAGACTACTCACATACCCTCATATCAAGGCTGGGTGATGCAAAGGGTCCCAAATGCAAGCAAAAGACTTAGAGACATTGACTTCTGACTTTTAAACATTATTTTTAAAAATGTTAAGATTGTGTGGGCTTTTGGCGTTGGACTAAATGCTTTCTGTATTACAGTTTGCCCATAAGCTTATGGGGGCCAGGGATTGGAATGCTGTGGTTGAATGAGAAATGTCCTACATAGGCTCAGGCAGATGACCATTTGGTCTCAGGTTGGTAGCAAAGTTTGCAGAGCTTTAGGTCACATGGTCTTGTTGAGGTAAGTCTATTGCTAGGGTCAGTCTTTGAGAGTATCTAGCCTCACCCTACTTCCAGTTTGTTCTCTAACTCTTTCTCTCTCTTTTTCCCTCCTCCCCCACCTCTCTCTCTGCTACATGCTCAATGAAGGCTCTTGCTACCTGCTGCCACACTGCCCCTGACACCATGAATTCCAACTCCATGAAAAAGTAATCCTAAGTAAACTCTTCCATAAGTTACTTTTGATTATTTTAACTCACCAAGAGAAAATTAACTAATCCACTAAGGAAATGATGGTAAGAAACAGGGAACTTAGACATAACACTTTTCACTTCAAGGTCATATGGCTTAAAGTAGTTAAGTAAATAAAATTATTCCTGAAGGGAGGTGGTAAAATAGAAATTAAAATAGAGATAGTCTTCAAGTTGGGACCTACTGCTTTCAAAATAATACAGAGAGTGAAAGACAAGGAAAATTCATTCAACTTTGGAACAATGTCTTTAGTGACCCTGGCAAGGCCTTTCCCAGTAGAATTATGGGAACAAGAATGGAGTCTATTGAGAAATTTCAGAGAAGTGCAGAAGTAAAGTGAATGTGGCAACTGTTCTAAGGAAGATTCATTTTCAAAAGGAAATGCAAAATACAGATTTTTGCATTGAAGGTTTCAGATGTTTATTAGTACTACAAAAGGTGTAAATCAATAGAAACAACCTGGAAATACTATTAGTATGAAAGTCAATACAATTACAAACTGAGACAGCTCATCAAGTATAAGGGTAGTATATGCCAAGCTGGATGACCTGTGTTTAATCCCTGGCACCCATAGAGTAGGATGAGAGAATGGATTCCCTCACTTGGTCTCTGACTTTCACTTGCACACAGAGGTGTACCCTTCCTTCCAGAGTCAATAGATGCAATAAAAATAAATTATTTTTTTTAAAAAGTATGACTCAAGTTATTTGTGGAAGGATGACTTTGGTGATATGGGCAACTGTCTTCCTGAACACAGGAAGAAAAACATGCTTGAAGACATAGTGAATAATTCTACTATGGAAGCAGAAGGAATTCTCATATGATGATATCTGTTTTTTTCTATCTGAAGAATTAAGAAAAGTTGTAAATTATAATTAAAGTGTTAAAGGAGAAGACGGGATAAACTTGCATGGTAAAATGCATACCCCATGCCCCAATGCTACCAGAATAAAAATGTTGAATAGTCCACAGCAGTGTGGTGAGGCCATTTGAGCCTAGTCGTGCACAGGTGTATCAGACTGTTTATGGATGCTCTGATATATGTGTCCTTGATCAGAGAGGGCTGTTGCATAGTCTAATATCTAGCTAGTAAAGTATTGTTATACTCTGGTGAAAATTGCTACATTATTTATTATAATCATGAGCGTTGAATTCATGGAGTACACATTAGCTATCTAATGATGCATAGCAGATAATCCCCAAATATAGCAATTATAAACAAATATTTGGTTTCTTTTAGTTTTCATAGGTCAGGAATCCAGAATCATCTTTGCTGGATGGCTTAGCTACAAGTCTCTTCTATAGCTGCAACTTACATGTTAGCCTTGTGATTCTCAAGATTTATCTCAGGACTACTTCTGAGCTACTCAGAGGATCACCTTATAATCAAATTTAGATATGTGTCTCTATAGGACTGCTAAGCTAATGCTAGTCAATTTAGCCAAGAAATTATCTCTAAGAAAGGATTTCACAGGTTAGAAAATAGTTACTTTTGTTGTGGTAATTTCCAACCTTCTATAGTTTAAATTTGCAAACTACATCCCATTACTTTTGTTATGTTATAGCTGACAGAAGCAGCTTTCGAGTGTTACCCTACATACCTGTTATTGCTGATAGAATGGGATTTGCTGTAACCAAAAATTGGTCTGAATGGGAGAGGACTAAGGCCAGAGAGGACTTCTGTGCAGGAGTAGATGAGAATATGGAGCGGAAAGTCAAGCTTGAAGAAGCCTGACAACTTTGGAAATCGTAGTGGAAGTGAGAGACATTTGCAGGCTATAAGTGGAACAGTTGGAATTATATCACTCAGAAATTTGCCACCTCTTCTCTTCTAGTTTCCATTGCTTATAAGATGCTGATACAACAATTTTCTCAAGTTTGAAATTGAAATATCCTTTTCTGAAAGAAGGTGGGAGACTCCTGAGGCTTAGACCTTGAAAGCACTTAAGGGGATTCAAGGAGCTCGGGAAGAGGCAAGACCTTCATTTGTAGTTCTCTACTATCTTCTCTTGTCTCACTGCTCAGACGAAGACTTCAAGCACTGTGCTGAAGAAGTGTGGATTGCGTAGATGCTCCCCCCCCCACCACCTCTTTTTGTACTTGGATAAGTGGCAGTACTGAGAGATTTCCTTACTTAGGATAATATTGACTATAGCTTTGACATGCAGCCTTCATGATGTAGGAATGTGTTCCACATATTCTTAGTCTCCTCAGGAACTTTACCATGAATCAATGCTGGATTTTGTCTGCCTTTCTATATTTATTGGTATGATAAATGAATATTTCTTAGTCTTCTTGAGTTCGTTTTACCAGAACATTGAGAATAGTCACCTCTATGTTAATCAGAGGTGTGGATTTTTGGTTATTATTATTATTATTATTATTATTATTATTATTAAATCTTTTTTTACAGTCTAGTCCTCATCACCCTTCAGGTCGCCCCCCCACCTGACTGCTGCCCATCCCATACCTCTTCCCCATCTCCAAGAGGATGTCTCCACCTCCACCCCTACCTCACTAGACCTCTCTACTCCTCAGGGCCTCAAGCCTCTCTAGGGTTAGGTGCATCTTTCTCACAGAGGCCAGTATAGGCAGTCCTCTGCTGTATATGTATTGAGGGGCCTCAGATCAGCTGGTGTATGCTGCCTAGTTGGTGGCTTCGTGTCTGAGAGTTCTCAGGGGTCCAGGTTAGTTAGATTGCTAGTCTTCACATGGAGTTGCCCTTCTCCTCATTTTTCCCCAGCCTGTTCCAATTCAACCACAGGGTTTCCAGGCTTCTGTCCATTTGTTGGGTGTTAGTATCTGCATCTGACTCTTTCAGCTGCTTTTCTACATTTTTGTCCCTGTACTTCCTTCAGACAGGAAGATTTCTGGGTCAGAGATTTTGACTGTGGGATAGCAACCCCATCCTTCCACTTGATGTTCTGTCCCTCCACTGGAAGTGGATTCTACAAGTTCCTCCTCCCCATGTAGAGAACTTCATCCAGGGTCCCTTCCTTTGGGTCCTGAGAGTCTCTCACCTCACAAGTCTCTGGTATATACTCAAGGGTCCCCCCCCCCCCCCCCCCCCACCTCCTACCTGGGGATGTTGCCTGTTTTCATTCTTTCTGCTGGTCCTCAGGGCTTCACTCCTTTTCCCTACCCACCCAATACCTCCCTGTTCCCTCTCCCACCCAGGTCCTTCCCTCCCTCCCTCTGTTCCCGTGATTGCTTTCTTCTCCCTCTCTTTGGCTTGTTGACCTTCTTGAGTTCTGTGGATTGTAACTCAGATATTCTGTACTTTTGTGGATTATATCTACTTATTAGTGAGTATATACCATGCATGTCCTTTGGTGTCTAAGTTACCTCACACAGGATGATATTTTCTAGTTCCATCCATTTGTCTGCAAAACTCATGATGTCCTCATTCTTAGTAGCTGAGTAGTATTCCATTGTGTAAATGAACCATATTTTCTGTATCCATTCTTCTGTTGTGGGACACCTGGGTTGTTTACACCTTCTGGTTGTCACAAATAAGGCTGCTGTGAATATAGCATAACTCTCTGAACCCTCAGGGGAGAGGTCTCATGAAGGTATTCCATTTAGGACTGAGTGTCCCAAAATCTCTCCACTCTTTGGGTGTTGGATGTTGTTCACTTGTGGATCTCTGGGTTAGTTCTCATGTACTGCAAGAGGAGCCTTCTTTGTTGACTGCTTAGCAAGGCACTGATCTGGGTACCAGCTTGGTGTGGTTACCCTATAGTTTTATTTGTGGGTTGTATATTGGCTTTCATATCACAGTACTACCGGCAATGCAGGCAAAGATGTAGAAAAGTGAGAAAATGTGCACAAATCTTGCGTTGAAGTAAAACGGCTGTAGAAATCTGTGTAGTGCAATCTCAAGATTAAATGACAAGAAACAGCAACAACAGGAATAACAACCCACATCTGTCTCCCACCCATCACTTCTGGGTATTAACCCAAAGAAATCAAGTTAGTCTATTACAGAGATCCTTGCACATTAGTGTTCATTTACAGTGCTATTCACGAGACCAAAGGGTTGGGCCAGATGTGGTGTCCAATAACAAAGGAGTAGATAAGGAAAGTGTTTTATACTTGCATAATGAACAATTCTAGCAGTTATAAAGAAGAAAATAGTCCCACTTGTAGGAAAATGGATGCAACTTGGGAAATCATATTAAGTGAATTGAATTCATTTGTGAAATAGAAATACATAAAATCATGGAAGTGTTATGAGAATAAAAGTAAAACTCCTCAGGGAGACAATGGTTACTAGGGGGAAGGTGGGAACTTGAAAGTAGAAGTTAGGGTATATTGGAAGGGCATGCGGAATTTACATTCTTTACTCATACAAAAACGCTCAGATCATGACTATATTATTTTTCACATATTTTAAAGTCTATCGTGTGTGTGTGTGTGTGTGTGTGTGTGTGTGTGTGTGTGTTACGGTGTACATGTATGTATAGACACGAATCATGGTGCATATGTAGAGATTAGATGACAACTTTTGGGAGTCAGTTTTCTCCTTCTACTAAGTGGCATCTGGGGATGAATGCTAGTCATCAAATTTGAATGCTCTTCCTATAGGTTATCTTCATATTAAAATTTACAATGAATTATTATCAGACTATAAACCAACATTTTTATTCTTTCAGAATGTTTTATTTATTGAAAATACATCAGTTATTATAATTATTGTTATACATATACCAAAAATAGAAACTAAGCCTTCCCTCCTGTCACTGTGTTGAACACTGCTGGCTGTAGACAAACATATATAAGCTAGGTTACTCCCAGTATTGTTCTGTCTCTGCCCTCATGTATTTCTTGTGTATAATACCTGTGTAATTATTGTGCGTGATGCAATAACTCTTATTCTGTAATTGCTTTCAAGAAAGAAAGAAAAGTACAGATTGACAAAATCCTTCCTCCTGCTGATTAAAGAAGTAAGCAGGTGCAGTGGAGGGCCAACCTCCACAGGAAATCCCTGAAGATTCAGCACTGAGTCAGATGAACAGCTTCCTTGAGGCATGAGCTTTTGGGAAAAACATGTTTTTGAGTTACTCCTGCTTTGGTAAGTCTCCTCTTTTCTACATCACCCTAGTAAAAAACATGGGTCCACAAGGCTAGAATTGGTGGAGACTTTTATGTTTTCTGTCACTGGTGCTTTCTCTGGAAAGAATAACTCTTTGTTCACTTCTCACTAGGAGAAATGACACACACATTTCTTTACTTAGAAAATATTAGAGAAATAGCACTTCTCCATTCCCTTTCCTATAAAATAAGTCCTAAAAAGGTCACAGCTTCATGTTTATAAACAGGTAAATAATTGATGTCCAATTCATGGTTAAAGTAAAACATCTTACTTGTAGTGAATTCAACTTGCATAGATGAAGAAAGATAATGTCATAATTACAATAACTTTATACCAAACCAACCGAATCAAATCAAACCAAACTAAAGATAAACCAGAAAAGAAGAGTAACTGACAGAATAATTTTGGGCTAAGTTCACATATCACTGAAAGCTTGTGTTCTGAGTTTTAAGGTCCCTATTTTCCAAGTACTTCTGCAACATATCTATGTGACAATAGTGTCCCCTGAATGCAATGAGTGAGACTAGACATTGACAGGCAATGACTACCAGTGATTGAAACTTCTTGTGTCATTATACTGGGAAACGCTTATAGAAGTGGCAAATGATTAAAGGAACCAGCAGGCTAATTAAATTCCAGTTGAGCCTAAGATCCAGTTAGGATAGCAGATAACATTTGTGATGAACATATTAATTTTTACCATAGCCATGCAAACTTGTAATACTTTAACATTTTATTATTTGATTATTTAAACAAATGTTGATTTCAGCAAATAATGTTTAGGGTTTATATCTCTGAAGATACTAGAGAAGAGACGGAAGCAGAGGATGAGGAGAAGGTAGGGGAAGAGGATTTGCTTCCAAATCTTGTGTATGCATCTGCAGAGACACTTATTACTGAAGAAAAAAGTCCTGTGGAATGAAGAAAGGATAAACTATATATAAAGTATGCTTTTAAAAATCTTACTAATAGTGATAAGTTACAAAATATAGAATGTGGAAATAGTATTACCTAAAAGAGTATGTGAGAAAGGGCAAAGAAAAGTTTGTTGTAACATTGTGGCTTAAGGTTAAGAGCATTAACTGATCCTGTGAGGGGCCCAGGTTTGGTTCCCACCATTCACTTGGCAGCTTAGGAACATCTGTAACTCAAGTTCTAGGGGATCCAATGTCTCTTCTATCCTCTAAGGATTTTTGCATGCCTGTGGTACACAGACATACATGCAAATACACAAGCTCATAAAATAAATAAAAGAAGTGCTTTAAAACATTTTCTGAAACGGATCACACACATTCTAAAATCCTATCCTTATTATTTGATGAGAATTGTGCAGAAGACACAGGATTATAAGTAATAACATAGGAGAATGGGTTTATTGTCAAATGTAGAAAGTTTAAAGTTAGCTGAAAAGTTGAAGTTAAAAATATTATGCATGAAAATATTTTCTTGGCGTGATCTTAATAGAAAGGTAAATTAAAGGAGACATTGTGATGATGTCCAACTTTATATAACCCTGACCAAGTTGAATTCTGGTGATGCTATAAAGTAGTAGTTTAGATTTGAACATATTAGCACTGATTTCTTGATACTACATTTGAAAGTCAACAAGGATATGGAAAAAAAATCTAATTTTACAATTAATTTGATAGTTTTGGTGTGAAATACGATACTTGTCACAGATGAATGATTTAGTGTAACATTCCAAACATGACCAAATGAAATATATGTGTAAATTATATTTATATATGTGTAATATATATTTTACAAATATGTGTAAAGTATATATATGTATATATATACATATATATTCACTTGTGTATGCAGATTAGAAAATAGTGTATGAATATATAAACACATATATGCTTGTATAACAGGCATATATGGGAAATGTGGAATATATAGAAGGATATATATATATATATATATATATATATATATATATATATATATCCTACATGAACTAGATAGTAAAAGCTGGTAATTGTCATCTGAAGACACAGAACTCATGTTGTACACTGGTTTGCCTTTTGTTATTGAGTCAATGACAGCAAAGCTTTCCCACAGAACTCGGTACAGGCACAAAGACAAAGTAATGCCTTCTTGGGTTGGCTTTGGACTGCGTGGTTGTCAGGGCCCAGAGACCAGTATTCTCCTTATAGAGTTCCTCTTGTTATTCTTGATTGCGACCCCCTGAGGAAGTCAGACGAGCCCCGGGTTACTGTAGCTGTGTGTCTTCCTTGGCATATTTATCGTCTACAAATCATCTGCTATAAATATACCTCGGCAGGATCATCATCAGGCCAGCGCAGTAGCCTGCATTTATGAAGGTTATGGGAAACAGTGTGAAGGGTGAAGCGAGCGCTTTATTAAGAGTGGCTTTCCTTTCTGACCCAGCCCTGCATCCTACTTGAATTAAAATGATCCTGAGAAAGAGCGCTACTTTCCATTAAGGATTAAGCCTTTTAAAATTGTCCCTCTAGGCTGTTTTTCTTACTCCATGCTGCTGTGACTTTAGGGATTTCTAAGAACCATCGAGATCACACTGCTAAATGATAATGTGAGAAGACACTACTGTGTGAGAATTAACTATCCTCACATTATTTTATCTCTGTATGTACAAGCCATACAAAGTATTTTCTTATTCTCCATTTTTATGGCACATTTATTGTGACTTTTTTTTTTTTTGCTCTGGATAAAATGACATATCTACTCAAATGTCTTGCAAATATTATGACCACTATTATTCCGAAAGTTAAAATAAATGAAATATATTTTCCTCTTTTATACTGCAGAATAGTCTTTTTTAATATATATATAAGAAAATGTGCTCTATGTACACAGTGTTTGGGATTTTGCATTTGAGATATGAGACAATTTTCTTTTCACATTCCCCTAAATGAATAAAAGCATTGTAATGAACCAGAAATGACACAAAACCAAAATGCCACCCAGGCTGCTTTCCCTGGTGATTTGTTCCCGGGAACATTGTTGAAGCCTGCTGGAGAGTGATTAACTGTTTCCCTTACAGGTTGTTATTTCAATGTGTGTCCTAAGAGAGAAAAAGCCTTGAAGAGGGTCATTCTATTAATATGCATTAAGATGTAAGGAGCCAAAGAGCCAATTTTAATATTTCAAACAATTCTGGTGCATAAAAGATCATCAGCACCTTCCTGTTTTCATGGTAGCCTTCCTTTGAAAATCGTGTTCTTGGCTATGCAATTGCCCCAGGGGAGAGGAACAAGAAGAGGAACAAAAAATGCAAATGAGGGTGTAGAGCAAATGATGGAAAATTGCTTCATTCAACTTCACCTGCCGCTCAGGCAACTCACCCTTAGGAGGACTCTGCCCCCCCACCCCCCAAGCATTACCCGTTATGTCTCCTCCCACCACATAAGCACTCTATTCAAACACTTGTTTTGCAAACCACCAACCGCGAACACGAGACAAAACTAGCCAGCGAATGACCCGCATGTGCGTGTGAAGTCTATCTGATGCATCTTCAGACATCTGTACAAGAGGCAAAATAAACAATAAGTAAATAAAACGGTGGTGGTGTGTAGAAATTTGTGCTTCTTATAAGCCCCCCCTCCCCCCGCCATGTACAACAAAGGTAGCTTTTCTTCATTTCTTCCCATCACTTACCCAAACTTGCTACGAGGGGAAACTTGACAAGGAATAAATGCATTAAGAAGCCAGAAGGAATCAAAAGTTTAGAACCCGCACTATTATTGTCCCAACGCCATGCAGAGACAAGTTCAGGACGCCTGACCTCAGTAGCCTGCTCAGTGGTCCAGGCAAAAGCCTCTTTCGTGCCAGAACAAATAAGATGTTAAGTGCAGTCTGGCTGTGATTTGAAAAAAAAAAAAAATACAAAACAAAAAACTCAACAACTATAGTTCCAGCCTCCAGCCCGAGGCAAAGAGCAGTGGGAGCTGAGTTGGGGCCCCTCGAGCCGCAAGACTGGATCAAGGCTTAATCCCGGTGCTGAAATGACAGCTCTCCCGCTGCTGCAGGTCGGCTCTGAACGGCAGAAAGGAGGAGACGGGTGATCGAGTCCAGCGTTTACTTCCTACCCCTCCGTCGCCTTCCAGTGTCCGCACCAACCCCACCCCACCCCCGCCCCCCGCCTTTCCTCCTGGGGACTTTCTCCTACACTTGGTGGCCACCAGCCTCAGCGGTGGGAACTGAGGATGCCAAAACCTCCCAGGCGCAGAAAAAGATCGGTTTTTCCAGACGTGCTTGCGTTTGAGTGGCGGGGCGCGGGCTCGGCTAGTGGCCCGCGGAGCCCGCGCCCGCCCGCCTCGCTCCCGCGCCCGCCCGCCCGCCCGCCCGCCAGCTCGCCCGCCGCGGGGGAGGCCGGACTCCGGTCGGGGTGCTGCGCTCCGCCGGGGGACGCGCGCACCCACGAGCACGCGCGCGGGAGAGTTGTCGAGCGGCGGGGGCGCGCCGAGGCACGCGCGGGCCCCCTTCGCGCGCAGCCCCGGGGAGAGCGAGCGCCGCGCGCCGGCGCGCACACCCGCCACACGGCTTTACTATCTCGAGCCCTCGCGCGCCTCCCAGCTCGCCCGGCATTCAAACAGCTTCCCGACGTCGCCAGCCCAGGATTTTTACCCCCAGCTCCTCCGCCGCGCTCAGTCCATCAGTACCTGGCAGGGACGAGGGCCGGAGAGGAGGGCGCACCAAGCAAGCAGACGGCTCCTGCTCCAGCCTCGCCACCGGCCGGGAGCACTCCTGCCACCAGCCCGCCGCCCAACCCGCCGCCCCAGCCACCGCCGCCGGCCACTTCTCAGCGCTTTTTTTTTGGCTTCTTGGCCAATCCGTTTGTTGCGGGGGGGTGGGTTTGGGAAAACACATCTGCGCTCTTAATCCACTTCCATTTTTCTGTTTGGTGTTTCTGTGGAGTCTCCCTTCAAGGGGCCTCTCTCCGCCTCTCCTTTGAAGGCTTCATTCACTTGGATAAGGCGCAAGGCTCTGGTCGCTGGGTACCACC
>JADRCD010190642.1:0-13149 GCA_019843815.1 Montemys delectorum
GACTGCAGCCAGAGGTGCATGGAGTGCTGACTGCAGCCAGAGGTGCATGGAGTGCTGACTGCAGCCAGAGGTGCATGGTGTGCTGACTGACTGCAGCCAGAAGTGCATGGCGTGCTGACTGACTACAGCCAGCTCATCTCTTGCACTTTGCTGGTTGATACTAATGTCTCTGCTTTTGCACGTGAACTTAATTTTTTTAACTCTATGCAAATGCCCCAGAGAGGAACACAGAGTGTTTCCACAGCTCTCAGTGGGTGCTTGAGCACAGCTGAGTCCTAAGGGCACCACGAGGCCTCGTTCTTTGCTGCTTTTGGTATCATTGTGGGGAGGAGATGAATGAAGCCAAAGTGCTGTCTCCGATAATCTGAGATGCCGTGGTGGGATTAGAGTGAGGGACGCCGGTCTGTGGTGACTTACAAATGAGACAGAACCCTGCAAAACCCATACCTTTTAACACCTAAATGACTCAACTTAGGCTTACATGGAAAAACCAATTTTCTTTTAAGAATGGGTAACAGTGAGGTGTGCATTCCCCAAGGAGGGTGTGTAGCGCTCTCCGGTGGCTCCTTGCCTTTTTTAAGCTCAGGAGCACCTGTGCCACGCTGTCCTCCTGGGCTTGGTCCTCTTCTCCTAAAAGATGCTTTCTGTTTGGAAAGAGGAGACTCTTGTCATTTCTGTGCCCCACACCCCGTGGCTCCTGGGCAAGGCTGAGAACAAGCAGCCCAGCTTTTCAGGTATGGCCCCAGTGAGCAAGAATTTCTGGGCAAGCAAGGCCTCCACTTGCAGCATCAGAGGCTTTACACTCTTCTAGGGGTCACCATGAGACGCTCAGGGACATACAGTGGCCAGGTGGTGGCCATCCTCTCTGCCTGCCACTCACCTGTCCTTTGTCAGGAGTAACCAGATTGAGTGGCCACCCTGAGTCACGGGCCCCTACAATGGAAGAAGGGGCCTTTTAGACAGAAGCCTGTGAGTTTGGGGTCCTATGGTATCCTTCAGGGATGATGGTTCAGGATGCAGGAAGGCCTGTGGGAAGCTCTGAGGGTTATGATGGGGGAAGGACTGGAGGAGATATCAGGTCCCTCCAAAGGCCCTGCAGGTCACCGTTGAGACCCTGCACAGGCCAGACACTCATTAAAATATACAAACCCCAGGCCTCCCAGGAAAAGAGCTAACTATCACTCACTGCTCTATGGCAGGCATGCCATCACAAAGTCTAAATGAGCCCCAGAAACACTGACACAAGGGACAGAGCCCTTCAGGCCCAGTGGGAAATGACCTCAAGCCAGGAGAGCCTGTTGGTCTGGGAAGTTGGTAAAGTTGCCTTTGGATATATACCAACCCTCATCACTCCCCTCTGGCGGTTAGCAGCTGGGTCCCTCCCACAACAGCAGGGGGGTGGGTCCTGAGAACTCCCCTGGAGCCAGGCTGTTGCTCACATCTTGCAACTTCACTCTACTCCATCTTGACCCCCCAGGAGGGAGCTGAAGTTGCACCACATTGAGTATCGAGGACCACAGCTCAGGACACACCTTCACCCGCCAGGACCTATGTAAGATCCTCATCATGGCCAAGCTGGGATTCAAACCCAGGCTGAGAGCGTCTATGTGAGAGCGTCTGCTCTTCTTGAGACCCCGCTCCCACTATCAAGTCGGTTCCTCTCAGTTCACACAGGAAACGTGAAAGAGACAGAGCCACAGGGGTGGGATGCGGCAAGGCTCACCACGTGAGGGTGAGGAGCAGAACGCAGTCCCGAGGGGAGGTGCCATTCCCAAGTGAGAAGCAGGCTCAACAGCTGTCCTGGCCATGAAGGGACAGGCCGCTAAGCGCAGTAGTAGGGACATTGATTTGGCGGAGGGTGGGAGGAAGGAGCTTCTTGATGACTTGGCTTATGACCCCTTAGTTTGGACTTGTCGGGCCGAATACCCTCACCAAAGTCCAGCTTATCTAAGAGCCTCGGTTGCACGTGGCATTCTTACCCCACCTCAGCCTAGCAGGGGACCTGCTGATCAGGGGCCACTTGCCTGTGAGCTCCAGGCTGCCTTCAGATTGTCCTATGTCTTCAAGGAGTTTGTCCAGAACAGACAGTTTCCTATACACATCATCATTTGAACTCTCCTTTTCTGTGGGGGAAAAAAAGACACTGTGATCAAACTCTGAGGGAGAAGCACAAGATGATGCTTTTCCCGTTTACCTCAGAAACTGTGAACTCAGGCCGAGTCTTCAGCTCACAGGTGGAGCCAGCACTAATGAAGCCCTGAGTTTACTCAGGCAACACAAAATCAATAATTAACAAAACAAATCACTCAACCTCCAAGACCGTGAGGAAAATGAGGAAAATCAGAGTTGTAGAAGAGCTTGGGTGCCGCCCCTGTAACCTGTGATGCACCCTCCTGGAAGCAGGCTCTACCCTCCTGGAAACAGGCTCTACCCTCCTGGAAGCAGGCTCTTTGCAGGATACATTGACTAGGATGAGGGCGTAGACCATTGCTTCTCAACCCCGCTAATGCTGCGACCCTTTAATACAGCCCCTCCTGTTGTGGTGACCGTCAACCATAAAATGTTGATGCTACTCCATAGCTGTAACTTTTCGCTACTGTTTTATGAATCATAACATAAATGTCTGCTATGCAATCCCCAAGAGGTGGCGACCCACAGGCTGAGAATCACTGGCTTAGAGGAGAAGTTTGGTCCTACTCCAGTGTGACCCTGTCCTTATAAAAATGGGAAATTTGGCCACAGACACACATGGAGAACATTGAGTGAGAAGGAAGGAAAGAGATTAGCTGATGTGTGCACAGCCACGGAACATCAGGCATGGCCACAGGGATGGCCACAGGGATGGCCACAGGACAACCTTTCCACCCACCCTGGCTGGCATTTCACACTTCGGTCTCTGAGAATAGAGGAGAATGTATTCCTATGAATTAAACCACACAATATGTGGACATTTATTAGGAATACCCCAGAACACATACATGACTGATAAATCTAATCACGTTAAACCTAATGCTTGATTAAATGTGGAACACGGAACAACCTCCCAAGAACCCAGTGGCCTCCAGTGTAGACAGGTCAGTGTGTTCCCTCTAAGTTGGTGGCTGCCCCAACTTCAGTGCCATGACAGAGGCTGTCACCATTTGTAGGTGGCTCTGCAAGACAGCTTCCCAGGCCTGGTAGATAGCTGGGATCTCAGTGGCTCAAGACTTGGATGAGTGTACCCCACTTTCTTTGGGTTCAATTCACAGTAAGAAATCCATGTTTTGATCAAGTCCATTTTACCACCATTGAAACAAACATTCCACCAGTGTTTCCATTTCTTTTTACATGTTGGAGCTGTTCCTAGGTAGAATCAGTTTGGAAACTGGTGGGCGGAGCTAGTGGAAACCACCTGCCTTGCGGCTCAAGAAAAGACCGCTTGCTTGCTGCTGGGTGGGTTTCCTTGTCTGAGCCCCTCTGTTCTAGTTCCTGATGTATTTGCCTTCTGTGAACGTGGAGGAAGGCTTTCTCTGGTCTGTGTTCCGTACAGGGGTCTTGCCTCTTCCTAGTGTGTTGTTTCCTGGTTGTGTGGACAAGGTCGTGCACTCCCGAAGACGTAGCTGACACACAGGTATCATGACACAGGGAGGAGCTGTCTCTCCTTCATGGCAGTGAGTCTAGGGGCCTTTCTTAGCTTGTCACATTCTTACAGGCATGTCTCTGCCTTGCCTTTAACCAAATAGCACCCCGGAGCCCTACCTGCCCCTCAATGTGAATGCTCATTCATTCACTTAGTCTGTCACACACTGTGTCAGGGACTCAGGCAGGAGAGAAGAGCTTCTAGCTCCCATAGGAGCCATTTCCACAGGACACTCACACCCTAGAGCAGCGGGTGCGGACAGGAAGCCTAAACAGAATCCTTTCTATACTCAAGAACCCAGTGGCCCTGAGTTCCACCTGACAGCTCTCTTTTAATTTTTAGAAGCAAGCTAAGTTGGGAGCTGCCTCACGCCTTCCGTTTAGCTTTTCTCTAAAAGTTACAAGGTGTGACTCAGGCTGTGGGAGGCAGATGAGCCACAGTGATAGCCAATGCTGGGCAGAGGGAGACTCTGGGTGGAGCCCAAGGTCCTACCCCTTTGACCCTTCTCCTTGAAGAATGGCATGGAACATAAGGTCAGTTTCCTTTCCATTTTAATGTTACCTCCCACCCAGCATATCCCTGAGGATGTATCAGCCCTGTGGGTTCTGTCATTTCATTCATACTTGAAACACAGCCATTCCCCAGGCCATCTAGAGTGCCCAGGGCTTGGGCACCCCATCACCCTAGATGTAGCACAAAATCTCTCTGGACTAACGGGAAGGAAAGCTATGGCTTAGGAAGTGCAAAGTTTCGTCTCAGGTCAGAAGGAAAGAGTGGAGCGTCCGCTCAGTTTCTACAAGACAGTGGTCCCTAGGCGACCGTTGGTACCCGGGCTCAGAGACGCTGCTGTGCTGGTGTGCGAAAGCTGATGGCTCTCCTGATACTTGGAAGCCATCCTGATGGTTTATAGGCGCCTGAGACATTACGTTGTGCAAATGCTTCACTGTGACAGGGAGGGGCCGCTGTGTGTTCAGACAACATTCTTTTGAGGGGACGTTTTTGATCCCTAGTTGGTCGAATCCTCTGACGGGGAGCCTGAGGCTCAAGGATTAGGAGAACATTGTTAAAGAAACGGTGGTGTAGAGTCAACATGGAGATCTTGCCCAGCAACACTGCCATGGGGGCCGTCTTGAAGGCAGCTTTGTGCTAGTGCTTTGAGTGGGCGATACTCGTTAGGTGTGTCTTCACATCTACCATGTCTTTGTTCAACCCAGCTTCTGCATCTCTTGGCCCCATTCTTCCTCCAGTACTGATAAAGCTGCCCCACAACTGAGCCTGTCCATCAGACCACAGCTCAGGTGGGCCACACTGAGACACCACACCTCAGGTGGGCCACACTGAGACACCACACCTCAGGTGGGCCACAGTGAGATACCACAGCTCAGGTGGGCCACACTGAGACACCACACCTCAGGTGGAATACACTGAGACACCACACCTCAGGTGGGCCACACTGAGACACCACACCTCAGGTGGGCCACACTGAGATACCACAGCTCAGGTGGGACACACTGAGACACCACACCTCAGGTGGAATGCACTGAGACACCACATCTCAGGTGGAATACACTGAGACACCACACCTCAGGTGGAATACACTGAGACACCATACCTCAGGTGGAACACACTGAGAGACCACACTTCATCAGGGTCACATTGAGACACCACACCTCAGGTGGGCCACACTGAGACACCACACCTCAGGTGGGCCACACTGAGACACCATAGCTCAGGTGGAACACACTGAGAGACCACAGCTCAGGTGGGCCACACTGAGACACCACACCTCAGGTGGGCCACACTGAGACACCACACCTCAGGTGGAACACACTGAGAGACCACAGCTCAAGTGGGCCACACTGAGACACCATACCTCAGGTGGGCCATGCTGAGAGACCATACCTCAGCTGGCTGCCACTGTCCCTTTGCCTTCTGCACTGCAGGACCTCTATATTTTGTTTTCAATTCCTTTCTCACCTTTGAATAATTTTAAACATATTAATCCAAATGTTTAATATAGTAAGTTTCCATGTAAGCACTGATTTGTCTCCCACAAATTTCAGCATGTTTCCATTTTTATTCAATTAAAAATATTTCCAAATTCCTCTTTTGACTTCATTGCTCAGGGGGTCACTAAGCAGTGTGCTGCGTAAATCAGCAAATATTTAGGCAATTTCCCCACGTCTCTCTACGTCGTTGATTCTCATTTATTTCTGTTGTGTCCAGAGAATGTTTGGGGTGTGCATTTAATTATTCTAAATTGTTTGCCGCTGTTTTTATGGCTGAAACAATACATGTGCTGGTGAGTGTCTCACATGCAGCTGTGAAAAATGAGATTCTTAAGTCAGAGAACAATCCAGATTTGAGAATTAGTCCTCTTCCTTCTTCCTCTCCTTCCTCTTCTTCCTCTCCTTCCTCTTCCTTCTTCCTCTCCTTCCTCTCCTTCCTCTTCCTTCTTCCTCTCCTTCCTCTTCCTTCTTCCTCTCCTTCCTCTTTCTCCTCTTCTTCTTGGTCATTCTCTCCCCCTCTCTTCCTTTGCCCTGCATTGTTTTTTTTTACACTTCCACTTAGTCTCCTTTGTTGACTCATTACACACACCTTGGACCCTCAGTGTTGGCCTTAGCCTTTACTACACAGCAGTAACTTGTGGCTACCCGCTTTCATGTGTCATCTTAAAACTTGCTGCTGTTCCTCTGTGCTGCGGGGACATACATTTGTTGCTTTTACATATTTCCCTCCTTTCTCTCTCCTTCCCTTTCTCCCTCCTTCCCCCTCTCTTCTTTCCTGTCTCCCTCCTTCCCTTCTTCCCTTCTTCCCTCCTTCCTTCCTTCCTTTCCTCCTCCTCCTTCCTCATCCTTCCCTCCTCCATTTTTCCCTTCCCTCCTCCCTCCCTTCTTTCCTCCTTCCTTCTCCCTTCCCTCCATCCTCCCTCTCTCCTTCCTTCCTGCTCTCCCTCCCTCCTCCCTCCCTTCTTTCCTTCTTCCTTCTCCCTTCCCTGCTCCCTCCATTCTGCTTCCTTCTCCCTCCCCTCCCTCCTTTGTCCCTCCCTCCCACTTCCTTCCCTCCCACTTCCTTCTCTTTTTCCTACCCCTCCCTTCCTTCTTTGGTGATTGAATGGTACATTAACGTGCTTGTATGTAACAGGAACCATGTGTTTCTAACTCCATCTCTTTTGGTTTGAAGTGAGTAAAAACCTGTGATTGTATTATCTTCATGACAGAAGTGGCTTAGAACCAAATCACGTGGCTCTTTCTCTTCTTATGCTTTCCCAGTTCACAAGCTCTCATCCCTTGCTGGCCGCCTTCTTCCAGACCTGCAGTTGGGCTCAACAGTCCAGTGTGGCACAACCTCCTTCCTAGTTCACCTCGTTGTGGGAAGTAGACTTTGTCCACCACCACCCCCCCCCCCCCCCCAAGCCATTCTGAGTCTTGTCATCACACCACTCTCCCTGGGCATACAAAGAATCCCTGATCCTTTGTATGTACTCTATCACTTTGTCAGGCTGGTGCTTGCCACAATCTTTTGACTATCTGGTGGGCCTTAGGAGCGTTCATTATGTTCTTGGGGGTGATACTGGTACAGAGGGGAAGAGGCAATGACTGTCTATCTTTGACACTTTTGTAACTGTCTCACCCTCTGTCCCAATATTCCTAATCCCACAGACCTGCAAATGATGCTTATTTTGGCTCACTTTTCCCTGAAAAACTTTGAAAGGTGCTGTCACTGGGCACGGAATTCATACCTTCGTGTTTTGATGACACTGGTCCATCGTCCTCTATTATGTGTGACACCCACACAGACATACAGCAAATCCACATGATACACACGTGACATTAAGACAGGGCTGTGGTCAGCTATCAGTCACAGTACTGATAGAAATGGCCTGTTTATTAATCCTCAAAATAGTTTCCTTGAAGGGTGAGACCTAAGCACATACCGCACACTTAGAGGGATGCTCAGTGGTCTAAAGGCAGATGTGGACATGCCAGCTTTGGTCATTTGTTCAGCTATCCTTAGAGACACTAGATGCTCCTTTGTTAAGCAGTTGTGAGTTGTCTGGTGAACACAGGTGTGCAAAAACCTCTTCCAGATTGCTTAGTTCTTTTGGATGAATGCACAGAAGCGTGTCTGTGCCACCATACAGTGATTGACACATCTTACATTTTGAGAACGTACATTACTATCCCCACTGTGGCTCTGCCATTGTGTCTGCTCACAGGTAAGGCCTGCTGCTCCATCCATTTACATTTTCATCCATATTTTCCACTGTTCATCATTTTGGTGGCAAAAACGACATCTTGTTGAAGTTGAAAAACTAGCTGTTTGGTGAGATTCCGATGGCTTTAACAGATCAACAGCTTCTGTGGAACAGAGTGGACGACAGCCACGGACTCGAGTTCTGAGTTCTGCATCATCTTAAGCGTTGTCTGTGCGTGGGACAAAGACATGCTAGCCAGCTTCATGAGCCTTTGGGGCTTTCTGAAATGGCCCAATAGCTGCAAGCACTGCCTAGGTCTGAACAAGCAAATTAACTGTGTTCTCTGACCACAAAATTCCACTTCCAGGTCCTTCTTGATCATGAACTGCAGACAATTTCCTAGGGAGTGATGTTCTTTGTGCAATACAAATGCCACATGTTGTCTGGCTGTTCTAGCCACCTGGACCATTTCCAGAGCTGCCTTCCTCATGCCTCAGCCACCCAGGTCTCCAAGCATCCTTGTCCATCTCGGGGCAGCTTCCATATCCTGAGGCCATGATGGCAAACGGAGCCTCATTCTCAGTTACCCCTACTACAGTCCTGAATCCCATGTCGTGATAACCAACGGTGCTGGTGTTTTTGCTTGTAGCTGCTGTCTATTGGTATATTTTCTTTGGAAAACTGTATATTCAAGTCCTTCACCAATCTTGCATTGGGCTGTCTATGTTAAATTTTAGTTCTCTGAATGTTCTAAAAAATTACCCTCTTTATAGGAAATATGACCCGTAAGTTATTCAGCACTAAAAAGGAAGACAACTATGTTGTCTAGTGTAACACAGAAAACTGGAAGAACATTGTGCTAAGCGGAATAAGCAGATTACAAAAGCAAAAACAAAAACTATTGCAGTCCCTTATGCAGACACCCTCATAGGAACACAGAAAGTAGGATTGGTAGTTCCAGTGGGTATAGGGCAGGAGACAGGGAGTTGTTATTTAATGGCTGCAAGCTGAGAAGAGCTGTGGGATGGCTGTAGCGCCTTTGTGCATTGTGGACATATGTAATACCACCGAGCTGTACAGTTAAAATGAATGTGGTGGCAAATTTCATCACATATAGATTTTAATGAAGAAAAAGAGCAAACAAATTAAAATGTTGAAGAAAGAACAAGAATATATCAGACTAACCAAGACAACCATAAAGTAGAGGGAGCAAATCCTATGTCCGAGGAAGCAAAATGCAGACCCTAAAGCCTTAAGCTCCAACTGGGTTGTCTTAGTACTAAGAGCTGGAAGTCATGACGAATACAAAACGCCCATAAAAATCTATGTGCAAAACAACAGACACCACACTTAGGAAGGAAAACCTACAAGAGCTCAGCGAGGCGTATGCAGAAGACGCTTCTGATGTGACAGCCAGATGCACTCTCTGCAGAAGAGTCAACAAGTAAAAATGAGAGCAGAGACCAAAGCAGTGTGATCAATAAAGCACAAGTCACAAGCATGCATGGTGACATTAGGTACATGGTAACATTAGGGTACATGGTGACATTAGGGTACAGGGTGATATTAGGGTATGTGGTGACACATGGTGACATTAGGGACATGGTAACACTAGGGTACACGGTGACATTAGGGTACATGGTGACATTAGGGTACATGGTGACATTAGGGACATGGTGACATTAGGGACATGGTGACATTAGGGTACATAGTGACATTAGGGACATGGTGACATTAGGGACATGGTGACATTAGGGTACATGGTGACATTAGGGACATGGTGACATTAGGGACATGATGACATTAGGGTACGTGGTTATGTTAGGGTGCATGTTTTCTTTTTAACTGTTCACATTTAACTATGGGATATTCATAAAATTGATCATGTGCTTAGTGGCTACGAGACAATCCATACCGTAGCCCTGTTACAAAGGATGCATTCTGAACATGATATAATGGAACTATACATGATGTTTTAAAGCAACATTAGATATTTTTACTGGAAAACTAGTTTCTGTTGAAAGGGAACTACAAACTAACATGGAAGAATGTCTGAAAAGCAACGATGAAGCATGAGGAAGAGTCCGTGGGACCCGTTAAACAACAAATGGTGTTAGGCAATGACTGGTAATCAAAGAATTACTCAAGCCAGGGGATTGTTTTAGTTTTTTGGGGTTTTTTTTCTTATTTTATTTTCTTTTTCTTTTTTCTTTTGGAGGGGAACCTGGGAAAGGAAATAGTGTAAATAAAGAAAACATCTAATAAAAAACAAAAAACAAAAAAGAACAACAACAAAAACAAAAAATAGGTTGAGACCATGACTCCAAATAAAAAAGAAAAGAAAAGAAAAAAGAAAAATAACAGCAAAGCAAATGATAAGCAGCCAAGAACAAAGCATAAGGATGCTAGAGTGGTAGAGATCAGAATGCAGTGGGGTCAGTAGTTCAAAACCCTGACCGCTGGGGAAGTAGCCAGTGAGACAAACCACTGTGACATAATCAAAAGGGGAAAAAAGGCCAAGTATGAAAAACAGAAAAACAATAAAAATCAATGAAATAGCATATGTCTTGAGACACTCTAAAAACTTTGCAAAAATACAGGTGAAAAGTTAGGAGTGATGGGTAATTTCCCGAGGAAGTACAGGAAAGTAGGAATAGCACTTGAACTAAGAAATATTTCTCTAAAGAAAATAAAGTCACCCCCCCTGAGCTACCTCAGGAGATGGTGCCCGACTAAGCCCATTGCATGCGGCCTTTCTAATAAATGCTGGAACCAGATATTTTCTTATTTATTTATTTAATTTGGTTTATGTTTTTTTTTTCTTTTTCTCTTCAAGACAGGGTTTCTCTGTGCAACAGCCCTGGCTGTCCTGGACCTCACTCCGTCCTGGACCTCACTCCGTCCTGGACCTCACTCCATCCTGGACCTCACTCCGTCCTGGACCTCACTCCATCCTGGACCTCACTCTGTGGACCAGCCTATATCCTCAAACTCTCAGAGATCTATCTGCCTCTGCCTTCCAAGTGCTGGGACTAAAGGCATGTGCCACTACCGCCTGATGGATCCAGATGTTTTTAATGCTCTATAAATTTTCCCCAGAGAGTCCCAAAAGAAGAAGAGGAGGAGGAAGAAAAAGAAGGAAGAGAAGGAGAAGGAGGAGGAAAGAAAGAAGAAAAACTCCAAGATGATTAACAGCATCATCCTGATACTGCAACCTGATACAGAATTTGAGAGCCCACAGACTAATAATGCCACTTCATCGCTTAGATTCAGAAATACTAATAAATCATTGGCAAAAATAAACTCAGTACTATTGTAAGAAAATGTTGAATGTGATCAAATGCAACTTAATCCAGGAATGCAAGGCTGGTTCGATGTTAGAAAAATCCCTTACAGATGAGAGTCTGCTACAGTGATCAGTAGAGAAGACCTCTCCTTTATATAGAACAGAGGAGACTGCATACTCATCACTAAACATGAAAACCCAAAGCCTATACAAGGAAAAATTAAAAGTGCTACCGTAATATACAAAAGCAAACTTGGGAAAAACACAGACATCACATGGTTTTGGAAAGAACAATTCAGCATCATAAAGACTCTATTCTTCTCTCAATTATTTTCTAGAAAGTAACACAGAAATAGTAAGCACATGAGCTTTTTAAAACAGGAAATTAGACAAAAAAATGCAAGATCAGAAAAACAAAGGGAAAGAAGAAGGAATGTACCCCAGAAGAAGGAGGCATGTACTCCAGAAGAAGAAGGGATGTACCCCAGAAGAAGGGAATTACCCCAGAAGAAGAAGGGGATGTACCCCAGAAGAAGGGATGTACCCCAAAAGGGAATGTACCCCAGAAGAACAGATGTACCACAGAAGAGATGTAACCCAAAAGAAGAGCTGTACCCTAGAAGAAGGAATCTACCCCAGAAGAAAGTTGTACCCCAGAAGCTACAGCAGACCTGAATGAAACTTTGGGGTCAATAATTGACATGTTCACAAGCGGGAAAATCATCTGTGAATGCACACATCTGGGGATGCTCACATCTGGGGATGTGGCATATTGTAAGTGTGGGTCTGCAAACTGGTGATGGGGTGGGCTTTGAGTAAGTCATGCTACAATACGTAGGTAGCCATAGGTTAAGAGATGAAGTTAAGAGTGTGGTACTCAGAGATAAATTCTGAAACAGAGACCACAAGGACCAATGAAGTGACATAAATACAGCAGAAAACCAGCAGCTTTTCTTGGCTAAATATAGTCTAATTTATATCTATAATTAGATGTAATATAATATATAGTCTATAGTATTTAAATATAGTCTAATGCTATACTAAAACAACAAAAGATTATCCATTATGACTACACATAAATGGTGGGGTTTTTTGCATGAAAAAACTCATGAACATCATCAAAAGTAAACATATCGGGGCTGAAGAGATGGCCCGGCAGTTAAGAGTTATGACTGCTCTTGCAGAGGACCTAGGTTTAGCTCCCAGCACCTGCATCATAGCTCACCAGTACCTGTAACTCCAGCTCCATGGGATCCAGTGTCTTCTTCTGGATCCCATGGGCTCCCACACATAAACTCATGCAGGCAAAACACATATACATGTGGATAAAATAAGGCGTAAAAATAAAGTCAACTGACAAGCTAAAAAACAAAACAAAACAAAAACATGAGCTCAGCCTCAGAACTGGCTGCGGTCGTGCTCCAGTGCTGTCTGTCTTTTCCTTTTGAGTCCTCGCTCCTGCCCTGGAGAAGCTGTTGACTGACGGAGCTGACTGAGCCACTCCAAGGGAAGAAGGCTCAGTGTCTACTTGTTCCTGAGCCTGCTCCTGCATGTCCCTGAGTCAGGGGTGGCAGTGCAGCCTTCTCTTGGGTGATCCCTTTGCCTTTTCAGGACTGTGCTAGAACTCACACCTGACGCCTTCCATGTGCTAAGCCAGCACTCTGAGCTAGCTTCAGGCTCAGATTTTAGAGACAAGGTCTCATTCTGTAGCCCAGGCTGGCCTCCAACTTGAGACCTTCACATCAGTATCTCCTGAGTGCAAGGTGACACACGCCTGGACACCTTCACATTTGCTCCGAGATGCTCAGCCCTCCCGGGCAGCGCCACTCTCAGCACAGTGACTGCGGCAAGGCAGCTTTTGGTCACTGACAGACCAGTTTAAGGGAGAAAAGGCAGCTAGGCATTGTGGCTCACGCTTGTCATCCAGTACACAGGAGGCAGAGGCAGGAGGATTGGGGTAAATTTCAGCAAAATTGAGCAAAAGAAGGTCTACCTTAAAAAAAAAACCTGACCTCCGCAGGAATCCCTATCTCAAAAATAAAAAAA
>JADRCD010190644.1:0-27035 GCA_019843815.1 Montemys delectorum
TGTGTGTGTGTGTGTGTGTGTGTGTGTGTGTGTGTGTGTGTATGTGACACATGCTATGATTAAACTTGTCTGTCTCCCATCAATGCTAGAATGTTATTTTTATCATATGTCTTAGGAAAACTAATATAATCTCTCATTGTACATATCAGCAGATGTATCATATGTGGAAACCCAAGAAAAAGAAACATAATTTTTGGATTGGACATAGAGATGATAGTACTAAACTGCCAATAAATTTTAAAAATAAGCAAATTTAGATTTTTAAATGAGCAAATGGTATATAATTGACAATTCACATGTGGGCATTTAACTATCATCTGCTTCAATAATTTTGATGAAGTGATTTTTTTTAAATAAAGCAAACAAGCAATTCACTCAAAATCCAGACTTATAAGTACATATGAAGCTATTTTTGAAGTTAAGCATTAATGACTCCAAAGAATAAATTGCTCCTACGCCATATTGCAAGAATATCTTCATAAGAAAAAAAAACACCATTTGATTCATTTCACTAAATATTATTATGTTTTGAAAGTCATGGGGTGATATAATTTAATTTGTCCTGTTAAGGTTTTATAATTTTCATCCATCTTAATTTTCACAGTCTCTTATCACTTGTGCACATTTGGTATTTTTAACTAAACTCTAGGTTTGTACTTTTCTGTTAGGATGAAACATCCCTTGCATTTTGCAAATAAAGGGTGCATGTTGGAGCATAGCACAGCATGCACTCTACACCAGCTTCATGAATATACTGGCTGACACTTGGCAAATCTTAAGCAGCTTCTCTGGTTTCTCAGAACACATGAGGAAGTGCAGGAGGGAATTGGTAGTCTCCCCACATCTCCTTTCTTGTCCTTTACATTTCATTGTAATGAAAAATTGAAATATAACTCTAAGCAGAGCCTGCAGCAAATCCATTCCTTTCTCTTTTGAGTAATGTTCTTCTGATAGTGAAAAAGGAAAATGATGAAAAGGTTATGCGATGCTTTAACTCATGCTTGCAAAGGTTAGAATTGTATCATCATTCAGGTCAAAGGATAACCAAAGCTTCAGTTATGCTTACGCTAGTCATTTTGATGTCAGCAAAACATGGTAAAATATTTTTCTCAACATTTAAATACAATATGTTATTATGGATCTTTAGTATTAATAACTTTCAAATTTACTTCATGCCTGAATATTTATTGCTTTTATTGTCAGCATACTACTTAAGCTATCAGGCTCATGAAATAAAAAACAATTCATCATATTGCAGGAAACTGTCTCACATGGGTGCTCAAACACTGCAATCAGGATGTAGAGTGTTTGAAAATCAATTGTATGCACTCCGATTGCAATCTCCTCTTTTCCGTCTAATATATCAATCCACAGCCACAGGAAAAGCAAGACACCTCGCGTAGTTCATAGTTATATTTCCTAAATATTCTACTTCTGTCTCAACAGGAAACTAAGAAATACATTTGATGATTAGGCTTTAAAAAGCCATTCAAATTATAAACAAACTAAATTAAATTAAATTATTAACAATATAATAATCCCCATTCAGCTCTTAATGAAGTCTATTTATGCTGTTAATCCCCCATTTCCTAGTAAACATACTGTGAGGGTAATACTTTTTTAATGTTCCCTGAGACAGACTTTTATACATTTTACATTATTTTTTTATTCAAAATAAATAAGTTCTCATCTTGTCATCAGCTCTTCACAAAGAGGGGAATAGTGAAACGGAATGAAGACAAATCCACAGAAACCAAGGCCACCAATCTTGCAAATTTTTTGATCTTGGACTACTCAGTTTTATAACAATGTCAAATAAATTTATATTATCTGTTAATTGCTTAGCATAGGCATTCTATAAAAGCAGCAAGAATTACACTCTTCTTGATTTTGTTTTGTTTCTTATATATTACAAAGCATCTTCATAGCATGTTGCACATCATCACTAATGTAACAAAATATGGTACATATTTTAAAATATGGTACACATTAGAATGCAAATGGTCCCTTACCTTTGCTATTTCTTTTGTTAATATTATCATTATTATATATGCAAAATTGTTAGGCTCCTAGAATTTGTAACTTCATTTATTGTAGTATATTTTACATAGTAACTTCTGTGTAAATATAAGTCCATTATTTTCAATGATGTTATGAAATATATTTTGAGCTACTCTTAAAGATGATTTGAAATATATTTTCCCAGGACAGGTAAAACCTACTGATGAATGTAATTCATTTTAAAGAAAATAGTTCTGGGGTTAGAAGGTGTGGATTCCTTGCTCATTAAAACATCTCATAGCTTTTGGGTGTTGTTCATGATATTTTCTCAAAATTGTATATATACTTACATACAGACTTCTTTAGATTTAATGTCAGAATCTAAAACTGATCAAATCTTGGGACTGGAGAAATAGCACACATGTTAAAAGGTCTTATTGTTCTTTCACAGGACCTGCCTTTATATCTAATAACTCATATGAGTGTTTGTAATTCCAGTTCCAGAAACATTTTTTCACCCTCTGTGAAGGCTAAGTACACCCATGTTACATGTACATATCTTCAGTTAAAACACTCATACATAAAAATGAAAATAATCAAATCTAAAGCAATAAACATAAAAATGAACATATAACCAAGTCAGATACAATTACAATACAAGAACAGAATATTAAAAAATGTCATAATAAACAACAAATTATTAGTTCCAAAATATACAATATAATCCACTTTAGATTTAATAAAGTCATTACACTGCACAATGTCAACAATGACAAACCTATAGGGAAAGTCAACTGAGCAGCCAGTGTTCTTTCTCAGTAGTAGCAATATCTGCGTACTTTTTGTCACAGTATTAAAACTCTCTTTGATCAGTCAGCAAACAGGACACAGTAAGCAGAAATGTGGTAATTTCATGTGTCTGATGAAATTCATTTACCTTCTCTAAAATTTAGAAAAATGCAAACTTCTAGAATCAAGACATCAAAACAAAGCAACTTACTCATATTATGAATTGAACTGTGAAGATTGAGTATAACTTATAAAACAACTGCTTGACTCTTTTGTTATTTGTTCATTTGTTATTCATATCTCGTTTAGCACAGCTATTCCATTCATCTAGACTCTGCATGTTTTATCTCTTCTCACACATCCAAAGCTATGTTTCAAATGGCTTGTCAAAGCAATAAATAACAACAGCAAAACAAAACAAAACAAAACAAAACAAAAATTTTCTTAAGGAGAGTTTTGAAGTCAACTGTTAAAGAGAAAAATAGTTGCTTTCCAAGATCACACACATTTCATGCTAAGTTTCTCTCAAGAAGGGTGTGCATCAGCATAAAAGAGTGTTTCACAATGCTCCTATGAGGTATAAATTCACTCATGTAAGTTTATTACTCATTTTATAGAATCAAATCAAGTATTTATTCTTTGAACAAAACCAAACATCTTAGTAATGTGAATTTAAATCTAGTTGATATTTATAAGTCAGTAAGTCAGTATTTGGAATTATGAAACTCTCTTTATTAAGAAATTAGGCAAATATATCATTATAGCTAAAAACAGCCAATATAACTGCTCAACACATTTATGATACATATATCAAGGACACTCCTAGTTTCCAAAATATAAGACATGATTCAATTTTGATTTAACAAATTGATTTCATTGCAGCATAACAACAATAGGAAATGAGTAGGACAAAGTCAACTCAATAGTAAGTATTCTTGCTCAGTAGTAGGATTATCTTCACAGTTTGTTGCACAGAGTTAAAATCCATTGACATGTGTAAGTTATTAGCAACACACACATACACACACACACACACACACATGTACTGGTAAGTATAGAGATTTAAAAAGACAATCACTGAATGGTAGGTGGATCTTGTAACATGAAAACTAGATCAGCCCCAAAAGGTTAGACATAGATGTGTGCAAACATATGTGTGTGTGTGTGTGTGTATATATATATACACACACAGATGTATATACAAAAAGAGTAATAACTCAAGAAGTGATTGTGAATTTGGGAGGGGGAGGTGTTGGAGTGGCAAAGGAAGGAGAGGAGAGATATAGAAACAGTTCTCATCTATGAAGTCCTCAACAAATTAAAATTATTTTTAAAGTAAAAACACAATCAAAAGATATATGCAGCACTAATAGAAAAGAATACCTACATCAATATTAATCTACCTATCTACATGATACATATATAGATATAGATATTAACATAAAATAGGAGAGAGAGAGAAACAGGCAGACAAAAAGAGAGAAAGAGAGAGATGGAGATATTCTTTTTATCAGTGCTACAGCAAATTCAGCAAGTTGATTGGCCTAACATACAGATTTATCATATAGTTGTAGAGGACAGAAATCTAAAATTCTGCTTCTATAACAATCATTTCCCTGCTTTCTTAAATTCTCATGTGATTTTCATGCTTCTTAAGGTGTGACCTTCCTCCATCTGCAAATCCAGTTGTGCAGGGTTACACACATCTGACCTGTACTGTTGCAAACTGTTTAAATAACCATGTCTCATTCTGCCTATCCCCTCAGGACTAGCTCTACCATTTTTAAAGAATTGTATTTTTTTGACCATGTTTCTAATTACGGATCGATCTCAGTGTCAAGACTTCCCCAGGTAAATATAGGGACATCTGTAAATTTTCTTTGCTATTTAACTGAACATATTCACATATTATAAAAATTAAAATCTAGACAAATATTTGAAGAAGAGAAATATTAAGCAGATCACAGATCCTAGATTACATTTGGAAGAAAGTCCTAAAATTCTTTCCTTTTAAACAATGATTACTTTTGGTATCTTTTTACAAAATCTTGAGGTATTATTTTACCCGGAGAAATGCTATTCTAAACCTACCTACAGTTATAAAGGAAAGAGAATGACAATTTATTTTAAAACTTCATTTATTGTGAGAGAATTGTCTCTAAATGTATTTAAACTTTACTGAAACATTATTCATAAACTTCCAGTGCAAAGTGAGGGCATCAAGTGGAAGGAAGGGGTTGCTATCCCAAAATCAAAAAATCTGAGGCAGAATTGTACATTTCTAAAAGAACTTGAGAGACAAAAATGGAGAAGAACCAGAGAAAGGAGGTTTAGTAACTAGGCCAAATTGGGATCCATTTTAAGGGGAAGTTCCAAGGCCTGACACTTTTACTGATGCTATGATGTAGTTAAAAACAGGGGCCTAGCATTGCTGTCCTCTGAGAGGGCCAACAAGCACCTGACTGAGACAGATGTAGAAACTCACACCCAACCATTTAACTGAAGATGGGAAGGCCTGTGGTTGAATTAGGGGAAGGATGTAAGAAGCTGAGGAGGAGGGTGACCCTCCTCACAGGACCTCTGAGATTTCTCAGACAGCCACCAAACAGGCAGCATACAGGAGCTGGTCAGAGGCTCTCAACACATATAAAGCAGAGGACTGCTGGGTCAGGTCTCAGTGGGAGAACTCTCACCTAACCCTTGTGATACTTGAGGCCCCAGGGAGTGGGGAGGTCTGGCAGGTGTGGAGGAGACATCCTCTAGAGACAGGGAGTGGGAGGAATGGGATGAGATATTGTGGCTGGGCAGAACAAGAAGGGCGTATCGACTAGACTATAAAAAAAATAAAAGTAGTAAAAAGGTACTTTTATAAATGATGAATTTAATTCATCATGTTAACTTATGTGTGTATATTTATCACACGTTAATGATTCTTGTCCAAAGACTTCAAAATAAGTCAGTATCAAAACATTAATATCAAGTTAAGAGTTCATAATAATGCACCAGTGTTACATTAAAGGCAGAAACTGAAGCATATCACTGTGCTGTCATTTGATCAATAGTGAGAACAGATTTAAATTCTCTACAATACATATCTACCTTTTTTATTAGATATTTTCTTTATTTACATTTTAAATGGTATCCTCTTTCCCAGTTTTTGATCCAAAAAAAAAAACCCCTATTCCATTCCCCCTCCCCCTGCTCACCAACCCAAACTGTCCTGCTTCTTGGCCCTGGCATTGTCCTGTACTGGGGCATTGAACTTTCACAAGACCAAGGACCTCTCCTTCCATTGATGAACTAATAAGCCATCTTCTGCTACATATGCAGCTGGAACCATGAGTGCAACCATGTGTAATCTTTGGTTAGTGGTTTAGTCTCTGGGAGCTTTGAGGGTACTAGTTAGTTCATATTGTTGTTCCTCCTGAGGTGCTGTAAACTCCTTCAGCTCCTTGGGTCCTTTCTCTAGTTCCTTCACTGGGGACTCTGTGCTCAGTCCAATGGATGGCTATGAGCCTGCACTTCAGAATTAGTCTGGCACTGGCAGAGCCTCTCAGGAGACAACTATATCAGGCTCCTGTCAGCCAGCACTTGCTGGGAATGAATATGGGAAGGATTCCCAGGTGAGGCAGTCTCTGGATTGTCCTTCCTTCAGTCTCCATACTTTGTCTTTGCATCTCTTTCCATGGGTATTTTGTTCTCCCTTCTAAAAAGGATTGAAATATATACACACTTTGGTTTTCCTTCTTGAGTATCTTGTGGTTTGTCAACTGTATCTTGGTTATTCCAAGCTTCTGGGCTAATATTCACTTATCAATGAGCACATACCATATGTGTTCTTTTGTGACTGGGTTACCTCATTCAGGATGATATTTTCTAGTTCTATCCATCTCCCTAAGAATGTCATAAATTCATTGTTTTTAATCGCTGTGTACTACTCCATTGTGTAAATGTACCACACTTTCTGATTCCATTCCTCTGTGGAGGGACATCTGGGTTGTTTCCAGTTTCTGGCTATTATAAATAAGACTGCTATGAACATAGTGGAGCAAGTATCCTTATTACATGTTGAAGCATCTTCTGGGTATATGTCCAGGAGTGGTATAGCTGAGTCCTTAAGTAGTACTATGTCCAATTTCCTGAAGAACTGCCAAAATGATTTCCAGAGTGGTTGTACCAGCTTACAATTCCATCAGCAATGAAAGAGTGTTCCTCTTTCTCAACAATCTCGCCAGTATCTACTGTCCCCTGAGTTTTTGATCTTAGCCATTCTGACTGGTATGAGGTGGAATCTCAGGGTTTTGATTTGCATTTCCCTGATGACTAAGGATGTTGAACATTTCTTTATATGCTTCTCAGCCATTCGGTATTCCTTGGTTGAAAAATCTTTGTTTAGCTCTCTACCCATTTTTTAATACAGTTATTTGGTTCTCTGGAATCTAACTTCTTGAGTTCTTTGTATATATATTGGACATCATCCCTCTGTCAGATATAGGGTTGGTAAAGATCTTTTCTCAATTTGTTGGTTGCCATTTTGTCTCTTAACAGTGTCCTTTGCCTTACAAAAGCTTTGATCCTGTGAAATTTTTCCATCTTTCCCTGATGACTAAGGATGTTGAATATTTCTTTAGGTGCTTCTCTGCCATTCGGTATTACTCAGTTGCGAATTCTTTGTTTAGCTCTGTTCCCCACTTTTTAATAGGGTTATTTGGTTCTCTGGAATCTAAATTCTTGAGTTCTTTGTAACATTGGATATTAGCCCTCTATCAGATATAGGATTGGTAAAGATCTTTCCCAATCTGTTGTTTGCTGTTATGTCCTATTGATAGTGTCCTTTGCCTTACAGAAGCTTTGCAATTTTATGATGTCTCATTTGTCAATTCTTGATCTTAGAGCATAAGCTATTGGTGTCCTGTTCAGGAAATTTTCCACTGTGCCCATGTGCTCCAGGATCTGCCCCACTTTCTCCTCTATTAGTTTCAGTGTACTTTGTTTTATATGGAGGTCCTTGATCCACTTGGACTTGAGCTTTGTACAAGGAGATAGGAATGGCTTGATTTGCATTCTTCTACATGTTATCCACCAGTTGAGCCAGCACCATTTGTTGAAAATGCTGCCTTTTTTTCCACTGGATGGTATTAGCTCCTTTGTCAAAGATCAAGTGACTATAGGTTTGTGACATCATTTCTGGGTCTTCAATTCTATTTCATTGATCTACCTGTCTGTCACTGTACCAATACCATGCAATTTTTATCACAATTGCTCTGTAGTACAGCTTAAGGTCAGGGATGTTGATTCCACCAGAAATTCTTTTATTTTTGAGAATAGTTTGCTCTATTCTAGGTTTTTTGTTATTCTAGTTGAATTTACAAATTGCTTTTTCCAACTTTGTGAAGAATCAAGTTGTAATTTTGATGGGGATTGCATTGAATCTATAGATTGCTTTTTAGCAAGATGGACAGTTTTACTATATTAATCCTGCCAATCCATGAGCATAGGAGATCTTTCCATCTTCTGAGATCTTCTTTGATTTCTTTCTTCAGAGACTTGAAGTTCTTGTCATACAGATCTTTTACTTGCTTAGTTAGAGTCACACCAAGGTATTTTATATTATTTGTAACTATTTTGAAGGTTTTTGTTTCCCTCTTCCTTAATACCTGTCTTTTTCATGAGTCTGAATGTATGCTTGCCTGAAGTTGGTCTTCCGCATCTGTCCCTGGGCTTGTGCCTTTGTCTGTCTCCTACAAAGAGCCCTGCTCTGACTTTTACTGCACAGTAGAAAAAGTATCATATGAAGTAAGAGGGATATTTATAAAATTCTTAAGAAGAGTTTTGTATGCTATTAAATTACTCTTTCATGCTGACCCAACTAAGACTGATAACAAACACTATTCCAGACTCTAAATCAAGTAATATCTTCATGTTGCATTCAGCAATTGCAGTGGGTATTATTTTTTTTTTAGATAGCTTTAGTCAACTTCTAATTTTGCACTTTTATACAGATTCATATGCAAACACACAGGTTAAGCATATGTCAAGTTGGATTATTAACATTGGTTGTAATGTCCTACAAAAATTTCAATTTCTTTCTTATAATGCAAAAGAAAATTTCACTGTCTTACTTTGTTAATATTACTCTTACTTTTAAAAGCATCTGTATGCATATATATATATATATATGTGTGTGTGTGATGTGTGTGTGTGTGTGTGTGTGTGTGTGTGCATGAAGAGCCACTATACGTTATGTAAGTGTATAAATATTTTATTTGCATTTCATATGTGGGGTGTGTTGAAAGAGATAACTCTTTTTATTCCATGTTCTGTAGTTTACCACATACCTACACCCTCTGTATAGAGTTCATATCAATAGCCACAGATTGCCTATGTATATTTTCTGACATTCACAGAATACTGACATATTTAAACATAGCTGCAAGCCAGTTATCCTTTCACATAAGATAAACAAAATAACACTTTTCTGTCTCTTTCTCTTCTTTTCATTTTTTAGTTACTTCCTTGAGAATTTAGTACAATGCATTTCAATCATATTCATTTCCTTCACTTAATGCTCGAGCATCTGTCTTCACTTCCTTGCTTTACACTCTATTTCTTCAACATCTCCAACTTTGCATTCTATTTCTTTCTCAAACCCATCCAGTACAGTTTATGTTGTCCATAAAGTCTTGGATGTGTGGCATTTTCTAGAAACCTGTCTTCTACCAAATTCTCTACTGTTGAAGAAAACTGATTCTTCTCTTTTCAGAAACTATCAGCAATCATGTTTTCTAAAAATGATATTTTTTACTCACCTCCTCTCTTCATGCTGGGATGTTTTTCTGCTTCCAGTCTGTACAAGATTCTTCCTTTATTGCTGAGAGTCCATATGTTCACATACCATGTAGTATTCAGAAAAGACTCTTCTTGTCTTTCAGTATCTATGGCCTTTAGCATCCTTTGCCCACACTTCCTCCATGATCTCTGAGACTGAAGTGGAAGAGTGTGATATAGATTCTCTGATTAGGGCTCAACAATACTCAGTCCCTTATTGACAGCACTTTGATTAGTTTTGGGTTCTTGTGTTAATTGTCGTCTATCCCAAAATCTATGCACTAGGCTATCAGTGTATAATCATAAGAAATTAAGTGTCCTAGACCCAGAAAAAGAACTACAGTACATGTTTTTTCTTTTGTGGATGTTAACCTGAGTCTTAAGTTTTTGTGTTTTATTTATGGTAGCAATATAAATCAGTGAATTAAAAATGGGCCAGTAGCATTGCAGATCATGAAATTAGTAAGGGGTCACAAAGGGAAAGTGAATTTCAAGGAGAGATAGAATGAAGTTGAATAAAGGCTACAAAGAAATAATAGTTCAGAAAGAGTTTAAGAAAAATGGAGATATGAGACGGCAAGGAAGTAGAAAGTTACAGGAAAAGATAAAGATGTGGAAAAAATAAAAACGAAACATCCTACTGTAGAATTTTCCTAAAATATATAGATACACATGCATAAAGAATTTAAATGGAACTGGGCAATGGTGGTGCATGCCTTTAATCCAGCACTTGGGAGACAAAGGCAGGTGGATTTCTGAGTTCGAGGCCAGCCTGGTCTACAGAGTGAGTTCCAGGACAGCAAGGACTACACAGAGAAATCCTGTCTCGAAAAACCAAACAAAAAGAAAAATAAAAGAGTTTAAATGGAGTTACACACAATGAAAAAACAATACCCCTTCTAAACACCACAGGATCACACTCTGTTTTCTTAATTTAGGTTTACATAGGAAATTAAATGTATTGTTTATTGCTTAATTTGATGGTTCTCAACACTTTTGATTTTAAGAATGTAAATGTCCTTGATTGGTGGGGAAGGGGGAGGCAAAAGGGGTTTGTTCTTGTTTTTGTTTGTTTGTTTGTTTTGGAGGGGAACCTGGGAAAGGGAAAATGTACATGTAAATTAAGAAAATACCTAATTAAAAAAAAAAGAATGTAAATGTCACCAAACATCTTTTAAATTTTTCAACATTGTATTGTTTTATTTATTTTGTGTTGGTTGGCATGAGACTGTCAACGGTGTATATGTGACAGTCAGAGGAGAAGTTGTATGAGCTGGCTTTGTCTTGACTCCTGTAGGCTCTAAGAAGCAAAGTCAAGTCATTAGGTATAGTGGGAGTGGCCTTTTTCTGTCAAGTCACCCTGGTATTTTGCAAAACCATATTTCTGATGATTTGTATTTTTTCTGACTTATAGTAATAGGCTTCAAGGATGTTTCTGTGGATGTTTTAAGTGTGCTTTGCAGGACACAATTTTTAGTCCTCATTTTTTAATGTTAACTTCTCACCTGTGACCAAGTATTGGTTTCATAGAAAGCATTGATATGGCAGAACTCTCAAGACACACACTAAACCAGAAAAAGGCAAGAAGAGAAAGCATGAGATTTCTATGTAGATTTCTTTATGGTAGCTAGGAGATATTTCTAAGTTAATATTTTTTCATGAAGTTTTAATTGGAATTTAGGGAGAAGTTCCATAAAGCTGCTGTTATAAATGTGCACTTATATTTTAAATATATTACAAAGTTCTGTTCAGCTTATATGTACTTAACAAGTGCATAAGAACCTTGAATTAAGAAAACTTACTCTCATTTATATTACCTGATGAGAGGAAAAAAATAAGTTATAATGTTTATTGCTAAGAATTCTATAGCATATAAAGAGGTTAAAAAATCAATATGAACATGGATTTTGTGTTTTCTTTTGTTGTAACTTCTGCATCAAGCTAATTTAATCTTTAAGTTCTATTTCAAAATGAATTCTATGGTTCTATTTGAGAGAAAAATTATGAACTTCAAGAACTAATAAAAAACTGAATCTCAAGACTTAGTCTAGCCAGAGCAAATGATTCATTTTAAAGTTTATTTCAGCTACATGATCAGTTTCATTTTGATGAAATTTTGCAAATACCTGAGGACTCATCAATATTTCAAAGTTATACACAATAAATACGTATGAATTGTTTTGTGATATATATGGAGTATAAAGTGCAGTGTTTCTTCTCACAGAAATTGACCAGGGATTATGGGGTGGGGAAGGGAGGAAGCTGTTCCTAGGCATCATCCAACTTTGAGCAGAGGAATCGTTTCTGTGTTCTGTAGCCCAGCAGTGCCAATATAATTCACATGAAAATACTTGCGTATTTAAAAAAGAAGATGAGAATTGAATGAACTCAGTGAAAGTGATAAGATTTACTGTGATTAGGCACTGAGCATATTTTGTTATTAAATTTTCAAATGCCTATATATTTTATTTTCTAATAATAGAGAAAGAGATGGATTTGGATCAGAGACAGCATGGAGAGTATGTGGGAGGAGTTGAGGGAAGGGAAGCCATAATTGGAATATAGTCTGTGAGAAATATAATTTCAGAAAAATATTTCAAAAAATGTTTAAGGTATTTGATTTTCTAATTATAATGACTTCATTACTGTCCAGCATATGCATGGATCAAAATGTAACACCAAACTTCATAAATATGTCACCCAATCAAATAGTAAAAATAAGAAAAACTTCCAGGTATTGTTTGTTTGTTTGTTTGTTTGATTTTTGTTTTGGAGGGGGTATTTATATACAATAAACTCAATACTTTCTCAAACAAACAGTCATGATTCTGATGTATGTTTGATTAATATATATTTGTGTGTAACCTAATATCAGCAGCAGTGAATCTCACTTACTAAGGAAACACAGAATATATTTTAAATAAAGAACCGAATATTGTATCATTAGAGAAATGAAAGACACAGTGTGTACAAAGGTAGGGATGCACAATACTTGAGGTCATAAGGGGCAGTGAGAGTTTTCAAAGGCAAGCAAATCAATTATTTATAAATGATAGTAAGCTATTTCAGTGTGTTGGAGTTGAGTGAGCATTTTATTGAAAACAAAACTACTAGTCATTCCAGTTACCTTGAATGGGACTTTCAAAGGGACTCCGAAAGTTATTTTTATTTTATACTATACATATATGTATATGTATAGTATTATTTTATTTTACTTTATTTTACTTTATTATTGTTTTATTTTACTTTATTATTCTATTTTATTATATTTATTTTATTTTATTTATTTATTTATTTATTTTACTTTATTTTATTTATTTGACTTTATTATTTTTATTTTATTTTATTTTATACTATACATATATGTATATGTATAGTATTATTTTTATTTTATACTATACATATATGTATATGTATGTATATATATATATACATGTATATATATATATATACATGATAAAAGTCTATTAATTTGAGAGGCATAAGGCATGAAAGTACTTGGAATGAGGACAAAAAATGATAACCAGAGTAATCATGCATGTAATATGTTAAAATTAAATTATTATTTTTAATTTAAAAATGTAGTGAATGCCTTCGAATGAGTGAAGTCAGATATACGTTAAGACACATGTTTGGGCCTAGCCTGAGTCAAGAAGTAAAGAAAAGAAGCAACTGACTGAAAGTGTTCTTAAAAACATTATTATACCTTCTAAAAACAAGACATTTAATTTGGCAAACGTCTTAGCTAAGGTCTTACTGCTATGAAGGCGCAGAATGACCAAGGCAACTCTTATGAAAGCAAGCATTTAATTCATGCTGACTTACACTTTTCAGAAGTTCAGCCTATTATTATCATATTGAAAAATAGCATTTTTCAGGCAGACTTGGTGCTGGGGAACCTGAAAGATCTATATCTTGATTCTATGGCAGCCAGAAAGAGACTCTGTTCCATAGGCAGCTAGGAAGAGGGTCTCTTGAGCACTGGGTGGAGCATGAGTAGTAAGTGTTCTCAAAACCCAGCTATATACAGTGACAAGGCCAAATCTGTTCTAACAAGGCAATACCTCCTTTTTGGTGTGGGGGGATGTCTGATGTTTGCCAAGTTCAAAGGAGGTTCCAAAGCTGAGGTTTGAGTTCCCTAGAATGAGAGTTGCAGATGGTTGTGAGCTGCCATATGGGTGCTAGGAAGTGAATCAGGTCCTCTGCAAGAGAGGCAAATACTCTTTTTAATTAGATGTTTTCTTAATTTACATTGCAAATTTTATCCCCTCCGAACCCCCTCCTCCATCACATCCCTCCTCTCCCTGCACACTAACCCACTCACTCCTGCTTCACTGTCCTGGCATTCCCCAACACTAGGGCATTAAACCTTCACTAGACCATGAATGGACCTCTCTGTTCATTGATGTCCCACAAGGCCATCCTCTGCTACATATGCTGCAGGAGCCATGAATCCCTCCATGCATGCTCTTTGGTTGGTAGTTTAGACCCTGGGAGCTCTGGAGGGTACTGGTTGGTTCATATTGTTGTTCCTCCTATGGTGCTGCAAACCCCTTCAGCTCCTTGGGTCCTTTCTCTAGCTCCTCCATTAGGGACTTTGTGTTCAGTCCAATGGATGGCTGTGAGCATCCACTTCTGTATTAGTCAGGCCTCTCGGGAGACAGCTGTATCAGGCTCTTTTCAGTAAGCACTTGTAGGCATCCACAATAGTGTCTGGGTTTGATAATTGTATATGGGATGGATCCCTAGGTGGGACAGTCAGTGGATGACCTTTCCTTCAGTTTCTGTCCCAAACTTTGTCTCTGTATTTCTTACCATGGGTATTTTAATTCTCCTTTCTAAGAAAGACTGAAGTATCCACAGTGTGGTCTTCCTTCTTCTTGAGCTTTATGTGGTCTGTGAATCGTATATTGGATATTCCGAACTCCAATCCCTATGGACTAAGCATGTTCAAACCACCACAGCAGAAAAGTTTAAAATGAAGACTTTATCTTATAATTATTTGATTTTCAATTGAACTGATGATGAGCTAAAGTAGATCACTTTTTTAAAATATCAGAATAAGTTTGAATAGTCTAGTCTTACTGGATGCCAGTATTCTCTTGACCCCCATGAAGCTCATACATTGACGGTACTATTCCAGCTGATGATTAAACATGTAAGAAGGAATTAAGAAGCACTGGATTAGTAACATGTACATCATTTTACAGTTTCAGAAATTCTCCTTGAAGAATTAACTCCTAGTGTGCCTTGATATATATGAAGAATTACCTTAAAATGGATTTTACACAGAAAAAAAAAAGAAAGAGAAATAAAAGTAATGGACTGTAATTAAACTAAAATTGGAAAGCACATAAGTGTGAAAAGATCTTTTTAGGGATGTGACTAGAGGTATATTCTAATTAATTATAAATTACCATTCTCGGTATTATTTTTATTATTGTTTTTCAAACAAAAATTTCTTCTTGTTGATGCTCCTCCTAATGAGTCATTTCATGTTCCTGAGGTCTTCTGGTGCCAATTAAATCCTCCCTCAGGGTCTTTGTGTTTCCATGTTTAAGTGTCTTACTGGTCTTACCCTGTCCTCAGCATGATGATTGATGCTCTCAGGTCTTCTTCATAATCATTCCTTACAACCACTCCCATTTAAATACAGAAATGTAAACACCTTCAGCTTTAATCTATATAGGAGAATGAACATTTGATTTTTTTTTAAACTCTCTCTTCCCGAGTTACCTTGTTTAACACATTACTTTCAGTTGACCACATTTCTGCCCCACCCCCACCCCCTGAAACTTCTTTACTCTTCATGGCCAAATAAAATCCTATTGTTTTCAGACTGCATTTACCTATCAATAGGAATTTAGATAACTCTCTTTACTATTGTGAATGATGCAAAAGTAAAACATTCCTTCAAGGTTAATAGCAAAAACATATAAAGCACTAAAAAACTAAAACACTAAAAATATTTTCCAGTTAGCAAATTAGATAATGAAAGGAATAGGCATTTCCCCCAAAAAGAAATGCAAATTGTTCAGAGATTCTTTAAACATGTTGAACATCTTTAGGGATAAGAAAAAAATGTGTAAAAGCTTGAAATTCCATCTCACCCAGCAGAATTACTAACATCAGGAAAGAATTATTTCTGTCTTTTCCTAAAACTCATTGGATCTCTGGATTATTAAGTTGGTTGAGTCAATACAAAGTCAATTTTATACCTGTAAACTGTACTAATATCTATCTTGTTACAAGATAGATGGACTGACCAAGTATAGTCATGACATAAGAAGACTCAGCAAAGTTAACTTCTGATACCTGGAAAAAAACAATTAAGGAACACAATTATCTCTAGTTAAGGTTTCAAGAGAAAAAGGAAAAGTAAGAAAGTCATCTTGTGATGAGATTTTTCCCTACATTGGAAAGTAAACCTTAGGAAATGAGAAAAATACTGGAAAGGGAAAAGGAAATAAATATGAATCCATTAATTTGATTCAAGTGAGCATACATCAAAATCATTTTCAGTTTTTACAAAGCTTTGGAGACACTTAAGTTCAATGAAATATCTAGATTCATTTATTTCATAAAATAATGCAGAATAATAAAATAAATATCTCACATGAAAGTAAGGAAATTTCTGTTTTAAATACTGAAGAGCCAGAGTCAATTACATTTTTCTTCAATTTAGCTTAAATCCAATCTGTCTTTCTAAATTTCAAACATGTCACTAGAAATCACAGAGGTCATATCAATAAAGAAAAGAAAAAGGAAAAATGAGAGTAATCAAATTCCAATTTCTGCTCAGAACAATTTCTAAAGATAATTAGTTCCAGCAGACTGCTCACCTGTCCCTTTATTGCCATTATTCATAACCTTGACTCTCCCAAGTATTTAAAATATGCACAGTGTTTTGAAAAAGGCTTTGAATATGCAGTTTGTCACATTATTTTAAAACAAGAGCTTATTTTTATTTTAAGTCGTACTCTGATAATTTGAGAATTAATTTCCTTACATAAAAGCATTTTTCAATAAAGCAAATAGTTTTATCAAATTTGATAAAAACATTAGTTGTCATATACTTCAGAGATATTAATATCATTGGCAATATACAGCACAGTATCTGCTATTTTTGTTTTTCCTATTTTCCTTTTAATTTACTTACTTAATTGGATTAAGGTGTAGTTTTTCCATAAGTTTCATCATCTAACAATATTGTGTATTAGTTGCAAATTTTGGAAATGGGAGCAAAACAAGAGCGTTGTCGATCATCCAAGGAAAGATTATTCTGAAAATATTCAACAATTCCACAGGAGCACACTTTCAGTATTCTGTACAAACAGCTCATAGTAGAATCTATAAAAAGCCTGTCTGCGTTCTCCTCTGTGTCTTGTTAATTCAGTCTTTATGCACTGAAATTAGCTATGTAGTCTGACATCAATTAGACTCTTCAGGATTTTAAAGATGAACAAAACTACAAAAATAAAATCAACTCTCTTTATACTTTAAATTCATTTGTAGTATCACTGTACTTTTCATTGATATTCGTTGATGGAAACGTAAAGAAAAAAATGAGAAGCACATTATATAAATGAAATTCACATGTGTAAATCCTCTTTCTAATTCTTCTAAATAATTTCACCAATTATTTAATGTTATACTGTTTCAGTTGATATAGTGCATGGTGTGCGTGTGTGTGTAAATAATAAATTAACAAAATGATCTGCTTTTATAAAGATTTTATTGTTGAAAGGAAAGTTATTATTTTAAATAATTCATAATATGTCCACATCTTTTTGTTTTTATCTACATAGCAGAAAATCACAAGATATCTTGAAAGGGGTAGAAATTTTACTAATGGATCCGTTCAACATTACTGTGGTTTTAAATGTTTGTTTATTTATTTTTGCAGGTAAAAACAAGGATTGTTGAGCTGGGATGGTAAAAGAACTGAATTTGATAATATTCCAAGAGCAGAATTACACTCATCATAAAATTAAGTACAAAATCAAAAAAACATGAACTTATAGGAAATCATTAATGTCATCACAGTAGGAATCACAGTATTACATCATTGAGATATGATAATTAAGAATGACTAAGCCGGGCAGTGGTGGCGGATTTCTGAGTTTGAGGCCAGCCTGGTCTATAGAGTGAGTTCCAGGACAGCCAGGGCTATACAGAGAAACCCTGTCTCAAAAAAAAAAAAAAAAAAAAAAAAAAGAATGACTAGAAAGGATGGCTGCCATAAAGTATTTCATAACTTGTGTGTACACAGACTACAGGTCAAACTTGGTTGTCCTTTCTCTCTACTTGAAGTACTTGGACCAGGAATTTATACATTAAGATGAACATGCTGGCTAGTAAAGCTCTAAAAATAAAACCAACAACAAAGACCAAACAAACAAACAAACAAACAAACAAAAAAACCACATCTACATGTATCTCATTAATACTAAGATTACAAACATAATGCACCACACATAGCTCCTCATATGATGCTGGAGAATCAATTAAGATACTCACAGATGAGTTTGAGGTGCCCCAGAGGACTCAGTGAGAAGGGATGATAGGCTGTGAAGGGAAGATAACCTGTATGGTTCAGAATCCTCTGGACTGATGAAGTTGTGCAGAGAGTTGAGGGGAGAATTGATGACCAGCAGAGATAGCAGACTACTCAGCGCAGTGGGAGCTGCCTCAAGGACTCACAAGGCCTGGAAGATAGTTTCCTTAAGACAGTCTAACCTATATGCTTTTAGAGGAGGAGGCCAAGAAGCACTGACGGAAATGCTCAAAGTCCCTACTCATCAAGGAAATACAAATCAAAACAACTCTGAGATTTCATCTTACACCTATAAGAATGGCTAAGATCAAAACCTCACATGTGGCAAGGATGTGGAACAAGGGAAATACTCCTCCTTTGCTGGAGAGAGGGTAAACTTGTACAACTACTTTGGAAGTCAATTTGGCAGTTTCTCAGAAAATTGGGAATAATTCCACCCCAAGACCTGGCTAAACTACTCCTGGGCATATACCTAAAAGATGCTCCAGCATCCCACAAACACACTTGATCAACTATGTTCATAGCAGCTTTACTCATAGTAGCCAGGAATTGGAAACAATCTATGCCCCTCAACTGAAGAATGGATAAAGGAAATGTGGCCCATCTACATAATCAAATACAATTCAGCTATTAAAAACAAAGACATGATGCATTTTTGCAGGCAAATTTATGGAACTTGATAATATTATCCTGAGTGAGGTAACCTAGTCCCAAAAGTACCTGCAAGATATTTACTTACTTATAAGTGGATATCAGCCATAAAGTCCAGTATACCTATGATACACTCCACAGACACGAAGAAGCTAAACAAGAATGATGGTACAAGCAAAGATGCTCGAATCTCACTTAGAAGTGGGAATAAAATAGACATAAGAGGCAGCTGGAGGGAGGGGGTTTGGAGAGAGAGAGGATGGGGAGAAGAATGGAGGGGTTCAGGATCAGTTGTATGGAGGGACAGGAGGGATATCCAAATGGCCATGAGAATGAATGGAAATCTACAACTGACTAGGGTGGGGAGTTGGGGGATATCTCCAGGATGTGATAGAAACCTACAAGAAGGGAGGCACCCAAGAATCAATGGAAGCAAACATTAGCTGTGACTCACATCATTGGGGATATGGAACCTGAAGAAACCACCTCCTGGAGCCAGGCAGGAGCCCCAGTGGAGCAATAGAAACGCTCCAATTTTTTCCTGTCTACAAGAAATGCAAGGACAGGGGATGGAGTAGAGACTGAGGGAATGAACAATCAATAACCAGCCTGACTTGAGACACATTTCATGGGCAAGCACCAATCCCTGACACTATTGATGATACTTTGTTATGCATTCAGACAGGAGTTTAGCATGGCTGTCCTCTGAGATGTTCTGCCTAACAGGTGACTCATACAGATGCAGACACTCAAGGAAAAGAGTAGATGAAGCTTGGAGACTCTTATGGAAACATAAAGGGGAAAGGGAAGTTTTGCAGATTCTGAAGGTGATAGGAACTCCCTAGGGAAGCCTAACAGAGTCTACCAACCTGGACCCTTGGCTTCTCAGAGTCTGAACCACCAACCAAAGGACATACGGAGTCTGGACCTAGGCCTCCCTGCACATATGTAGGAGATATGAAGCTTGGTCTTCATGTGGATCCCAAACAACTGGAGCAAGGGCTATCCCTAAAGTTGTTGCCTGTCCATGGGCTATGTACTTCTATCTAGGATACCTTGACTGTTCACAGTGGGAGAACATGCTATCCCTGCAGAGACATGATGTTCCATGGGTGGGGGGTTGGATACCTAGAAGAGTCCCTTCCCACTCAGAAGATTGTGGGAGAAGGTGACCCAGAGGGGGCAGTGAGTGAGATATAAAGTGAAAAAATGAAAATAAAAAAACAGGTATAAGTAGTATTTTTTAACAACTGAGATTGCTCCACAGCTGCTTGGTTCTATATGTTTTTCTTTTAATTTGTTATGGAGGTTTATTGAATAGAAAATATTTAACATATAATGAAATAATCTAAATTAAATATACTCATCAAATATAAAACATAAGAATTTTACCCTTATGAATATACATATTCAAATATGACCACTTGCTTATTATTTTGCATAATAAAACTCCAAATGAGAATATTTTAAATTTTAGAATGATCTCATTCATTAGAACTTCCCCCCACACCCCAGCTACTTTATATCACCATTGTGGCCTTTTCTAGCCATCTGAGTTGATAATGTATTTTGTGTCATCCAAGTCTCAAAAGTGTTGGTCAATTCATACACTTAACATCATTTGCTTTATTTTGTTTCTTCTAGTGTTTTGTTGCTCTTCTAGTATTACATTATTCTACTCCTCTTCAAGATCTTTGCACATGCTCTAATCTCTCAAGGAATACAAATTTCTCTTCTCTAGTCAAATGCAATCCATTTACTGGACTTTAAAAATTGTTGATTCTCTTCACAGAAGGATGCTGATCTCACCAGTAAGATTAAATTTTACCTGGCATCAAGAGATTCATTTATTTATGTTTTACTTCATACTATCTATGTACTTTGAAATTTACATGCTTATGCCAAGTTGATTATTACTACTACTACTGTTACTAATACTACTGCTATTCTTCTCTCAGAAGAATAAAAGGACACAATCATTATTAGTTAATTGACCAGACCGTATGCCATATTTGGCCTAGGATACTCAAATGTTGATTATTGTTGAGTTTTTGAAGTTTCTGAGATTATTTTATAGATCAATTTTGAAAGAGTAAAATTTTCCTCTTGTTGAAAAAAATGTTAAGTATTGCTAAAATACTTTGAGACAGTTAGTTAGATACATGATACTGGATTCACTTTCTGGCATTCTGAAATCAATGTGAAGATGAATTAAAGTAGAAGAGACAGATATCCAGAATACAGAAAGGAAAAGCAATAAAGATAGATTAAAGTATAATAGTCAACTGAGAAGAAAATGTAGTGACCAAGCAAAAATGTATATTGGAAAAGCAAGACATGATATAAATTCAATCTAGACAGCACAGATACAGATACTAGATGTGGAAGTCAAAGGTTTTAAATGTTGTTTATAAAATTAACTAGCATTGCTTTAATACCATAACTGAAAAAAGAATACAAATGTTGAGAGAGTACAAATTGTGAAGACAGTAAGAAGAATTTAAATGCTTTACAAATAATTTATTTATTTATTTATTTATTTATTTATTTTGCTAATTATGTCCACTAGAAGAAATACCTTACCATTAGACTTGGCTGAGGGCTCAGAGTTTTTTGAAAACATAATCAAGTTTAACCTGAACATAGTTAGAGAGAAGATTGTACATCTGTACATTGCGGAACATGGAAAGTAAAATGGACTTGCTGTGTTCCAAGCTTGTGAACAACTGCCCTCAATGAGAGGTACCTCTGGTGTCTTTGACTTTCGCACCCTTGATTATGAGACTACAAGTACTATTTCATCTCTGTTGTGATTCCACAGGTTTTGTTTTGTTTTGGTTTTTGGTTTTTAAATTGGGACTGATTTTACACCGCTTCTATCGTACAGGTTCAACTTCAAAAACTCTTTACGTTAGGCCGGGCGGTGGTGGTGCACGCCTTTAATCCCAGCACTTGGGAAGCAGAGGCAGGCAGATTTCTGAGTTCGAGGCCAGCCTGGTCTACAGAGTTCCAGGATAACCGGAACTATACAGAGAAACCCTGTCTTGAAAAACAAAAAACAAAAAAACAAACAAACAAAAACAAACAAACAAAAAAAAAACTCTTTATGTTGAATGTTTACCTTGTCATTAATATCCCTGAATATAACATTTTATTTTAAGTATTTTAGGGGGGTTGATGTTTAGTTTTGTGTGCTTGTGCAAATGTGTATTTGTTTTTGCAAATGTGTGTGGAAGCTATGGATGGATAATATCTGGTTTCTTCTATCACTACTTAGTTTATATTTTGATATAGACCTTCTCATTAAAATTGGTGCTAACCAAATCCACAGAGAAGGTAGTCAAGGATCACCAGGGAGCTACACATATTTGCCTACCCAGGTTACCTAACAGGTTAGAGAGAGGCAGGTCCTCCAGCAACTGAAGTGCCCTCCAAGGTCACCTTTAATATAAGTTTTGATTTGATACATATTTAAAATTATTGTTAAGATCTTAATTTTCTTTTGTTTTCTTTTTTCTTGGATATTTTCTTTATTTACCTTTCAAATGTTATCCCCTTTGCCAATTTCCTCAGTCAGGAAACACCCTATCACATTCTCTCTCCCCCTGCTTCTATGAGGGTGTTACTCAACACACCCACCACATCCCACCTCCCCACTTTCGATTCCCCTATAATGGGGCATTTATCAAGTCTTTATAGAACCAAGGACTTCTCCTTCCATTGGAGCATGACAAGGCCATTCTCTGCTCCATATGCAGCCAGACCCAAGTGTACTCTTTGTGAATGGCTTAGTCCCTGGGAGTTCTTGGGGGTCTGGTTGGTTGATATTGTTGCTCTTCCTATGGTGCTGCAAACCCCTTCAACTCCTTCAGTCCCTTCTCTAACTCCTCTGTTAGCGACCCCACACTCAGTCCAATGGTTGGCTGTTAACATCTGACTCTGTATTTGTAAGGCTTTGGCAGGGCCTCTCAGGAGACAGCCATACCAGACTTCTTTCAGCATGCACTTCTTGGAATCCGCAATAGTGCCTGGGTTTGGTAACTGTATATGGGTTGAATCCCCATGTGGAAGAGTCTCTGGGTGGCCTTTCCTTTAGTCTCTGCTCTACACTTTATCTCCATATTTGCTCTTGTGAGTATTTTATTCTCCTTCTAAGAAGGACTGAAGCACCCACACTTTGGTCTTCCTTCCTCTTGAGCTTCAAGTGGTCTTTGAATTGTATACTGATTATTTGGAGCTGATGGGCTAGTATCCTCTTATTAGTGAGTGTATAGCATGTGTTTTTTCTATTTGGCTACCTCACTCAGGATGATATGTCCTAGTTCTATCCATTGCCTAAGAATTTCATGAATTCATCATTTTTAATAGCTGAGTATACTCAAATGTGTAAATGTACCCCATTACCTCATTTTCTGTATCGATTCCTCTGTTGAAGGACATCTGGGTTCTTTCTAGCTCCTGGCTATTATAAATAAGGCTGCTATGAACATAGTGGAGTATGTGTCCTTATTACATGTTGGAGCATTTTCTGTGTATATGCCCATGAGAGGTATAGCTGGGTCCTCAGGAAATACTATGTCTAATTTTCTGAGGAACTACCAAACTGATTTCTAGAAGGATTGTAACAGGTTGCATTCCCACCAGCAAGGAGTGTTCCTCTTTCTCTACATCCTCACCAGCATCTGCTGTCACCTAAGTTTTTGATTTTAGCCATTCTGACTGGTGTGAGGTGGAATCTGAGGATTCTTTTGATTTGCATTTCCCTGATGACTAAGGATGTTGAATATTTCTATAGGTGCTTCTTGTCCATTCGCTATCCCTCAGTTTTAAATTCTTTGTTTAGCTCTGTACCCCATTTTTTAATGAGCTCATTTAATTTCCTGGAGTCTAACTTTTGAGTTCTTTGTATATATTAGATATTAGCCCTCTATTGGATGTAGGATTGCTAAAGATCATTTCCCAATCTGTTGGTTGCCTTTTTGTTTTATTGACAGTGTCCTTTGCCTTACAGAAGCTTTGCAATTATATGAGGTACCATTTGTTGATTCTTGATTTTAGAGCATAAGCCATTGGTGTTCTGTTCAGGAATTTTTCCCTGTGACCATATGTTCAAGGTTTTTCCCCCCACTTTCTCCTCTATAAGTTTCAGTGTATCTGATTTTATGTGGAGGTCCTGATCCACTTGGATTTCAGCTTTGTACAAGGCGATAGGAATGGATCAATTTGCATTCTTCTACATGCTAACTGCCAGTTGAGCCAGCACCATTTGTTGAAAATGCTGTCTTTTTTCCACTGAATCATTTTAGCTCTTTTGTCAAAGATCAAGTGACCATGGGTATGTGGGTTCATTTCTGGGTCTTCAATTCTATTCCATTGACCTCCCTGCCTGTCTTTTTTACTAATCCCATGCACTTTTGGTCACTATTGCTCTGTAATACACCTTGAGGTCAGAGATGGTAATTCCCTCAGAAGTTCTTTTATTGCTGAGAATAGTTTTTGCTATCCTGGGTTTTTTGTTATTCCAAATGAATATGCAAATTGCTCTTTCTAACTCTATGAAGAATTGATTTGTGATTTTGATGGGTATTGCATTGAATCTGTACATTGCTTTCAGCAAGATAATCATTTTTACTATGTTAATCCTGCTGATTCATGAGCATGGGAGATCTTTCCATCTATTGAGATCTTCAATTTCTTTCTTCAGAAACTTGAAATTCTTGTCATACAGATCTTTCACTTGCTTAGTTAGAGTCACACCAAAGTAGGTAATATTATTTGTGGCTAATTTGAAGGGTGTCATTTCCGGAATTTCTTTCTCAGCTTGTTTGTCCTTTGAGTAGAGGAAGGCTACTGATTTGTTTAGGTTAATTTTATATCCAGTCACACTGCTGAAGTTGTTTATCAGGTTTGATGTTCTCTGGTGGAATTTTTGGAGTTCCTTAAGTATAAGATCATATCATCTGCAAATGGTGATACTTTGACTTCTTCCTTTCCAATTTGTACTTGTTGACCTTCTTTTGTTTTCTAATTGCCCTAGCTAGAACTCCAAGTTCTATGTTGAATAGATATGGGAAGAGTAGGAAGACTTGACTAGTCACTGATTTTAGGAGGATTGCTTCAAGTTTCTCTCCATTCAGTTTGATGTTGGCTACTGGTTTGTTGTTTATTGCTTTTATTTTGTTTAAGTATGGGCCTTGAATTCCTGCTCCTTCCAAGACTTTTAACATGAAGGGATGCTGAACTATGTCAATTGCTTTTTCAGCATCTAATGAAATGATCATGTGGCTTTTTTCTTTGAATTTGTTTATGTGGTAGATTAAGCTGATGGATTTCTGAATATTGAACCATCCTTGCGTCCCTGGGTGAAGCCAACTTGGTCATGGTGAATGATCATTTTGGCGTGTTCTTGGATTTGGTTGGTAAAACCATTGAGCATTTTTGCATCAATGTTCATAAAGGAGATTAGTCTGAAGTTCTCTTTCTTTCTTTGGTCTTTGTATGGTTTAGGTATAAGTGTAATTGTGGCTTCATAGAATGAATTGGGTACTGTTTCTTCCGTTTCTATTTTGTAAAGTAGTTCAAAGAGTATTGGTATTAGGTCTTCTTTAAAGGTCTGATAGAATTCTCCACTGAAACCATCTGGCCCTCGTCTTCTTTTGTTTGGGAGGACTATTAACAACTGCTTCTATTTGTTCAGGGGTTATGGGACTGTTTAGATGGTTTATCTGATTCGGTTTAAATTTGGGAAGTTGTATATGTCTAGAAAATTGTTCATTTCATCAAGATTTTTAAAATAGTTGAATATAAACTTTGTAGTAGGATCTGATGATTGTTTTGAATTTCCACTGTTTCCATTGTTACATCTGTTTTCTAATTTTATTAATTTGGATGCTGTCTCCGTGCCCTCTGGTTAGTATGGCTAAGAGTTTATCTATCTTGTTGATTTTCTCAAAGAACTAGCTTCTAAATTTTTTGATTCTTTGTATAGTTCTTTTTGTTTCTATTTGGTTAATCTCATCCCTGAGTTTGATTATTTCCTGCTGTCTACTCCTCTTGGGTGTATTTGATTCTTTTTGTTCTAGAGTTTTTAGGTTTACAGTCAAGTTTCTAGTGTAAGCTGTCTCAAGTTTGTTTTTGAAGGCACTTAGAGCTATGAGTTTTCCTCTTACTACTGCTTTCATTGTGTCTCATAAGTTTTAGTATGATATGTCTTCATTTTCATTATTCTAAAAGGTCTTTAATTCCTTTCTTTATTTCTTCTTTGACCAAGCTATTATTGAATAGTGCATTGTTCACTTTCCATGTATAGGTGTAGTTTTTGTTGTTTTTGTTGGAATTTAAGACCAGCCTTAGTCCTTGGTGATCTGATAGGGTGCATCGGATTATTTCAATCTTCTTATATCTGTTGAGGCTTTTTTTGTGGCCAAGTATATGGTCAGTTTTGGAGAATGTACCATGAGGTGCTAAGATGAAAGTATATTCTCTTGCTTTAGGATGAAATGTTATATAAATATCTGTTAAATCCATTTGGTTCATAACTTCTGTGAGTTTCACTGTGTCTCTGTTTAGTTTCTGTTTCCATGATCTGTCTATTGCTAAGAGTGAGGTGTTAAAGTCTCTTACTGTTGTTATGTGCAGTACAATGTGTGCTTTGAGGTTTAGCAAAGTTTCTTTTATGAATGTAGGTACCCTTGCTTTTGGAGCATAGATGTTCAGAATTCAGAGTTCACCTTGGTAGATTTTTTCTTTGACCTGTATGAAGTGTCCATCCTTAACATTTTTGATAACATTTGGTTGAAAATTGATTTTATTTGATATTAGAATCACTACTCCAGCTTATTTCTTGGGACCATTTACTTGGAAAATTTTGTTCCAAACTTTTACTCTGAGGTAATATCTGTCTTCTGAAGTGGGTGTCCTATATGCAGCAAAATGCTGGGTATTCTTTAGTCTATGTCTTTTTATCAAGGAATTGAGCCCATTGATGTTAAGAGATATTAAGGAAAAGTGATTCTTACTCCTTGTTATTTTTTTTGTTGTTAGAGGTCACATTATGTTTGTGCGCCTATATTCTTTTGGATTTGTTGAAAGATTAATTTCTTGTTTTTTTAGGGCATAGTTTCCCTCCTTGTGTTGGTGTTTTCCATATATTGTCTTCTGTAGGCCTGGGTTTGTGGAAAGATATTATGTAAATTTGGTTTTCTTATGG
>JADRCD010190646.1:0-16350 GCA_019843815.1 Montemys delectorum
AAAAAAAAGGGCACATCAAGGCAGATATAGAACCAAAGACACTTCCATTTCCATTTTCAGGAATCACATAAAAACATATGTAAAACCCAAGCTTTTCATCTGAGAGTGTTGATTCCTAGCCACCAGACCCCAAGAGAAGCTGATTTTCTCCTTTGAATCTGAATCCTTGGAACATTGAATTCCTCACAAACAGGTTTTTTGTTTGTTTTGTTTTGTTTTGTTTTTTCGGGTTTTTGGCTGTTTTATTTCTTTAAGATTAAAATACCCAGTTATTGCAAACAAGGAAGATTTCTACAACTATCTTCCATAGTTAAAATTTCAAAAATTACTAACTGATGTAGTGTTAAATGATTAGTTTTTAAAGAGTATCAACATGAATTCTAACAACTACTCAACTATTTCACATAAGAATACACTGAACTAGCTCTCTTATGTAGGTCGATCAAGCAAGTATTATTATCCTTCCATGAAAAAAGTTATACTCTGACTTTCTGGAAAAACATGCAAAAATAACAGTGTACAACCTTTGCTGACAGATATACAAAGTCCTCTTTTCCACCTATTCTACTCAAAATACCTTACTTCATAATTGTCAAAAACACTTTGATTATGCTTTGCCATGATATATAGGAACCACAAGCCTTGTCTCTAACAGTTCTAAGACAAATTAAAAGTCATCACTTCCTCAAATTTTCTTGAATTGTAACACTTGAAGTTAACCTGTAAGTCACACCTGCCCAAGGACCAGATAGCTTTCTGGGATGCTGGAAGTGTAGTTCTTAGAAAAAAACACCACCACACGAGAAAATATGGTGGCTGTATGGGTTTGTCCTTAAATCTTGTGGCCACTCAACTTGGAACTTTGGGCAGTGGTCTTGACCAAAGCCCATCCTGGTCAGTATTTAATTTTTAGTTAAATGTAATTAATTTTAAATTAATTTTAATTAAAATTTAATTAAATACTTGCTTCAAATTTGACCCAAATTGTGGCACTGTTTTTTTCTCTTGCAAATCAAAGGATTAACGGAACCCAGAGACCAGCATGTGACATAGCTCAGTGGAAAGTGGCAGACAAATGGTTAAATGACACTTCTGAGAGGCATACATTGATTTCAAATATAGAGGACATAGCAGGGGTGGAGCTTGTTTTGATGATGTTGCTGTTATTTTTTGCTTTATCCATCCTGGCTTCTTTTTACCTCACCTCTGGAGGTTGACATCTATCTTGAACCACAAAGACGAACAGCATTCGCAAAGGATGGTGGGAAAGCAGGATGACATCAGGAACAGCACAGTGCCAGCTCTGGAATTGCACGTGTGTCTTTTGCTCATGTGAGAAAACCAACTCTTCCTTTCGGCAAACCAGTTAAAAATTGGTAACTTCTAAATGAATGCAGTGTGAACTGAATGGAAGAAGAAACTGCCTGATGCACATGTACTATAATAAGCCATTTGCTTCACCCTCTCTTTTCCAGCAGACCACAGGAGCGTGATAGGAAAACACAATTTCCTCCCCAAATGGAAAGTATATATTTAGATCCATGACTTCCCTCCTTCTTTTAAAATAGATCTTGCTTTCTCTCAAATTCAAGGTATCAATTTCTTTAATAGTTTGTGTGTGTGTGTGTGTGTGTGTGTGTGTGTGTGTGTGTGAGAGAGAGAGAGAGAGAGGGGGGGGGGGTGGGGATTCCTAATTATGTAAATATAACCTGTTCAGTGAATAGAAAGTTATTTATCCATGTATGTTTTCAGGCTGACTACTTGATATTGGATAATCAATTTGGGGGCTCTTCACTGAAGAGGACTCTTTCTTGTAGTTTTAGAATTGTTTAGTTCTCCATAGTTCTTTGTTTAGAATTGAGGCCCCTTGAGATCCCCCCTTCCATAGTTCTATGCCTATAGATGATCTTTTTATTCAGATCTGAACTCTGAAGCCATTTTGATGAGACTTTGAGGCATGGCTTTCCTAACATTCCTAGGCGATACTCCCAGAACTCATTTCCTAATGTAGTGTCTCTGGCTCCTACAGTCTTTCTTCCTTACAATCCCTAAGGTTTCTCTGCAGGGATTGTGTTGCAGATGTATCTGCTGAGGTTGGACACGACGTGGCAGCTTGATTTCTGTGTTTTGAATGGTTATAGTTTTCTGCAATGCTCTCCATTCTCTGATGAGAGGTGAGACCTATACTCATCTTTGGATACAAATATAAACATTTAGAATGGGCTAGAGGAAATGAGGAAATGATATAATATTTTAAATAAAAAAACTTAAAAAATAAAATAAAAGAGCTTTCCTTGCACTTTAACCAAGGATTTCTTCCTTCTCGGGAATGTTGCTGCTCTCCCCGCCCCAATATATTCCTCTCATGTAGCTTCAAGCTCCTCTCTATAATATATCTAAAATCCTCTCAACTTCCTGAACCTGTTGTTTTCACTTTCATTCCCTACCTATGGATATTCACCATACCCAACCTATGCATACTGACTGTACTGGCTGGTTTTGTGTGTCAACTTGACATAGGCTGGAGTTATCACAGAGAAGTGAACTTCAGTTGGGGAAATGCCTCCATGAGATCCAGCTGTGGGACATTTTCTCAATTAATAATCAAGGGGCGTAGGCCCCTTGTGCGTGGTGCCATTTCTGGGCTGGAAGTCTTGGGTTCTATAAGAGAGCAGGCTGAACAAGCCAGGGGAAGCAAGCCAGTAAGGAACATTCCTCCATGGCCTCTGCATCAGCTCCTGCTTCCTGACCTGCTTGAGTTCCAGTCCTGACTTCCTCTGGTGATCAACAGCCATGTGGAAATAAGCTAAATAAACCCTTTCCTCCCCAACTTGCTTCTTCGTCATGATGTTTGTACAAGAATAGAAACCCTGACTAAGACAAATTGGTACCAGGAGTGGGGTATTCCTGTGACAACCTGACCATGTTTTGGAGAGGACTGTAAAAGGACTTTAAAATGTTGAGCTAAAAGAGCCACTGATTGTTAAGAACTCTGTGGGATGTGTAGAGAGCCACACTAAGCCGGCAGCCTCCATTACAAGATGGCGCCGGCATCCGGTTTCTTCTTCCCTTAGCACATAGTCTGCGCATGTGCCTAGGGCCAGAGCGCGCTAAGTCTCAGCCCATCTGCGCATGTGCTAGGGCCAAAACGCGCCAAGTCACAGCCTATCCCGAGGCGTCTCATGAGGTAATGAGCAAACAGCCAATCAGAGATAAACATGCCGCTCCAGGGTGTATATAAACGGTGCTTTGTCCGAGGTTCTCCCTCTCCTCGCCACATGGTAATAAAGGTTTGCTGTAGAAGGACCCTTTGTGTGTGTCCGTGTATTCCTGCCGGCGGGAAGATATCGCGGACCACACAGATGTTCTGTAAGAGCTTAGAAGATCATGTTGAGAACAGTGCAGAAGGTGGAGGCCTGGCTTGTAAAATTTCAGAGGGAAGATTAAAGACTCTTATCAGGGCCATGTTGTTTTGATTCTAAAGATTCTGTGATTCTGGTTAGCTGGGGCTGAAATATCAGCTGTGATTAACAAAATACCAGAACTACTAAAGAGAGAACTTTACATTACTGGGACTATTGATGCTGGTTAGCTAGAGCTAAAAAATTAGCGGTAATTAAAAAGAGATCAACATCATTAAAGTGACATCTTCTGGAAAGTGTTTTCTGAGAACACAAAGAGGTATGTTCCAGAGACAGCCAAGGTTGTACCTTGTGCTACAACAGGACTTGGTAATGTGTAAGAGTCACCCAGGTGGTACTTGTTTTGACAACACAAAGGGGTCATGAAGAGCAGCTGAGGCTCAGCACAGTGAGAGGCCATGGAAGGCCATTGGTGAAAGTGCAGCCTCAGTTTACAATTGATGGCCCAGGACTGAAGGTGTCATACAAAAGAGTTGAGACTTGGCACCGTAAAGATAGTCTATGAGAGGCTATTGGTAAAGCCTAGTTACAGCAGTGTTTTGAAAATGCCAGTACCATACAATGACCACCAAGGACAGCAGCAACAGTAGAATACAGACATCTAGAGCCCAAAAGACAAGATGTGTGCTACAAAGGACAGAGCTAAAAAAGTGACCAAAGCCCTTAGAGGAGCCCAAAAAATCGTGAGTTGAATCCCAGACATTGGTTTTGCTTTTAATTGTGACTGTGCCCTAATATTTTTCCCTCTTGAAGGGAAAATATATTTTAGTGAAGCCCACAGTTAAGAGACTTTAAATTTTAAAAAATATTAGACATTTTAAATTAATTGAACTTTTAACATGTAAAGACTGTGAGACTTTAAATCTTGGAGATAAATAAAAACATAAGGATTGAGGCTTAATAGTGATGTGTTTGTGTGTCAAGTTGACAAGGGGTCAATTGTACTGGCTGGTTTTGTGTGTCAACTTGACATAGGCTGGAGTTATCACAGAGAAGTGAGCTTCAGTTGGGGAAGTGCCTCCATGAGATCCAGCTGTGGGACATTTTCTCAATTAATAATCAAGGGGGGTAGGCCCCTTGTGCGTGGTGCCATTTCTGGGCTGGAAGTCTTGGATTCTATAAGAAAGCAGGCTGAACAAGCCAGGGGAAGCAAGTCAGTAAAAAACATTCCTCCATGGCCTCTGCATCAGCTCCTGCTTCCTGATCTGCTTGAGTTCCAGTCCTGACTTCCTCTGGTAATCAACAGCCATGTAGAAATAAGCTAAATAAACCCTTTCCTCCCCAACTTGCTTCTTCGTCATAATGTTTATACAAGAATAAAAACCCTGACTAAGACACTGACCATACCCTAGCTATACACACTTACCATACCCAACCTATGCATACTTACCATACTCTATCTATACACACTTACCATATCTTACCTATGCATACTTACCATATCCTGCCTATACACACTTACCATACCCAACCTATGCATACTGACCATACCCTATCTATACACACTTACCATATCTTACCTATGCATACTTACCATACCCTAGCTATACACACTTACCATATCTTACCTATGCATACTGATCATATCCTGCCTATACACACTTACCATGCTCTACCTATGCATACTAACCATGCATGTACACTTAGCTTGCCTCCTGTTGCAGTCAGAATTCCCTCTCAGCACTATATGGAAATGTTCTGACCAAATCACACAGAGTTGCTTAGAGAACTCAATGAACAATTTGCATCTACTCCTTATTTTCAACAAAGAAAAAGTCATGAAAAAAAGAAAAAAAATACATTTTTCACCAACCAACATCATTTGAGCTCTAATTATTTTTTTATCACCGAATAGCCTAATTCGTTTGTAAAACCATCTTAAAATTTGTATTTATAAATGCTTTTCATAGTTATTTTCTTGTGTTTAGCCTGCTTTTCTCTTCTCAGTCCATTTGCTATGATCTAAATCCTACCTCCAATACAAATACTTATCCAGGTTCCACACACAAGGTGCAACAACCTATCAACCACATTCACTAGACTATCAGTTTTGTAAGCTATGTATCTACAACGGAATGGAGGTTTCCTGTGTACCCAGTCATCTAAAACTGAAACTAAAGAATTGTCATTAACCTGATCTATTTTTTATGTGCTATATCCCGACATGCAAATATGCTGTCATTTGCCTAAAAATCTGAATTTTATTTGCATCTACCAGGACCTAATGCCACAGTTTTCCTAGACAAACCCCTTGAAGCTCTGTTTGACTTACCAAATAGTCCTTCTGCCCCTAAGCTTGTTCCCTTCCAGCCAATCACAATGAAGCAATGTTGTGAGGTAAGCCCACCAGAGACCACCACATGGACCCTTTTAAAGCAAAGAGAGTCTTTCTTGCCAGCTGACTGTTGTACGGAACCTTGTTCAAATCATGTAACCTCAAGTCCTAAAGCTCTCTGTCTTCATGCACGCACACACAAAATCATATCCTGCTCATCAGTCTTCAGATCACAAGAAGCAAAGCTACGGAAGTCAAAAGCCAAAGTTCGTACTTCAGGGACTTCTTACTCGGGGAGTAAAGAAGCTAGAAGCTATGGCAGGGAGGTTAGCGTTGGGGCCCATGTTCTGGGTTTTAAGGTCAGAATGGTGCCGCCAATATGGTGTCAGTCGTGCTAAGGCCTATGAACATGTGATGGTCACTAAAATGATGCCTCTGAATCAATAACGAATCAGAGCACCACACACCCCCCTAAAAACTTAACAGAATAATTAACGCCGTGCGTAACTTCAGAGATTCTTATAGTGTACAAAATAATCTATCATTTAAATTATTTATCCTCCACCCTCTTTCATTTTAATTTTAAAACTGTATTTTATCACTATAGTACCTGAAGTCATCTTTAAATTCTTCCTGAATTAATACTTCCTCTTGTTTCTTATTATTTTTGTTTTATATAGAGTTATCTTCAGCATCCTCACAATAGTTGTGTTCATTCTCCAAATTAAGGTCAATACTTCCATAGAGACCAAGATGGCCTCCCATTCTCTGTATTGTCCTGACTTAATAACTAACCCACAGAGCTGGTGAGATGGCTCAACAGGTAGCGACTCCTGGGTACTCAGTGAGAATGTCTTAGGGCTTCTATTCCTGCACAAACGTCATGACCAAGAAGCAACCTGGGGAGGAAAGGGTTTATTTAGCTTACTTCCACATGGCTGTTGATCACCAGAGGAAGTCAGGACTGGAACTCAAGCAGGTCAGGAAGCAGGAGCTGTCACAAAGGCCATGGAGAGATGTTCCTTACTGGCTTGCTTCCCCTGGCTTGCTCAGCCTGCTCTCTTATAGAACCTAAGACTTCCAGCCCAGGGATGGCACCACCCACAAGGGGTCCTACCCCCTTGATCACTAATTGAGAAAATGCCCCACAGCTGGATTTCATGGAGGCACTTCCCCAACTGAAGCTCACTTCTTGTGATAACTCCAGCCTGTGTCAAGTTGACACACAAAACCAGCCAGTACAGAGAGGAATGAACTGACTCCTTCCATGTGTCCTCTGCCCTCCACACGTGTGGTAGCACAAACACACATGAACACAAATAAGTAATACATAAAAATAAAAAATTATTCTTTGTTTTTTAATTTCACACTAAGCTGCGGAGGGTACTAGCCTCCCTTTAACTATGCAAGACTACAAACCTATTAGGGTAATGGCTCCAGGAAAATATTCTCATAAAGAAGAAACATGCCCTTCTTCAATGCCCACAGCCTTCCTACCAGCTAGAGCGTAAATGAAATGGGAAGAGCCGTGCCAAACTTGTGTTCAGTACTGTGTTCTCTATATGAAGCATTTAATTCAGATGGGCTATTGTAACTCCTGTTCACAATGCTGCATTTCTATCACTAAAGGTTTTTCCTAATTATAATTACCTATTCCTTCAACCCTACCTGGGCATTTTAATGAATTAAAATTTAAACTTCAAATAATGATAAGCAGGTTGTGTTAACAGAGCTTTGAAATCCTGACCCTAGAGAGATGGAAAGAGAAAGATCAGAATTTCTAATATAGACAGAGAGAAGTAAGACACATTCTCAAAAATAACAATAAATAACTAATAGGTATGATACATTTTTAAAAGAATTGAATTTTATGAAACAGTTGCTACATTATCTTTCCAGATTTGTTAAGTGTTTCCTTGGGTGGAAGATAGATCAGTAGGCAAAGCAATTGCTGTGCCAGCCCAACCACCAGAATTTAGATCCCAATACACACATAGATGCTCAGTGGTCATGCAGTATGCCTGTAATTCCACTATACATATTGAGAGAACAATTGAATTGATGAACTCCAGGTTCAATGAGAAACCCTGCATCAGTAAAGAAAGTAGAGAACCCTTTAGGAAACTACAAAATCCCATCTCAGACCTCCGCATGCTTGTGCATACACAACTTTGCTCATACAGGAAAATGCACACATAAGACAACATTATTTGGCTGTGATTGCTCTAATCCATGTTTTTTGTTTTTGTTTTTGTTTTTGTGTTAGAGAAAGATTGCTGTATTTTTTTCTTTAGCACACTACTGAATGCAATGCTCAGTAGCGATTTCCTGAATGATTGTATCAGGAGAACAAATTTCCATATTACAAGAGAAAAGGAAATCAAATGTTTTCTTTTATTTTTTAGAGGGGACATGTGAAAATATTTAAAGGGTTCCATGACTAGTGTAAAAACCAAGTAACTTGTTCTATAATTTAGAAACAGTCTTGTTACTGGCAGAAGAAAAGCCCAAAATGTATCTTGGTAAGCCATCCCCAGATCTCATGCCTACTAGCAACTAGCAACAGCAGGTAGAGTGCCTTCAACAAAGTCCCACACAGTTTTGGAACTTATGCAGGAACCATCACATCTTGGCTTCAGTTTCCTACTCTCTGAAAAAGACTGTTTTATGGCATTTTCCTCCTCTGATCCATCCTGATTCCATAGCCAACATAATCCTCTTAGGCTGTGGTTTAAGGCTCCTCTTTCCTTTTCTAACCTCAGGGGAGATGGAGATCACAGTCTCCTATGCTTGAAAGCCATTACCAAATTTGTCCTTCTGGATTCCAAGGCAACCTGATTAACCCCACTTCCTCCACAGTGTCTCCCATTACCTTAACTGCAGACATGGTGACTTAAGTGTTATAATATCCACAGTGAGGTAGACTAATTCTCTAATTACAGTGGATGTGAATTCCTAGTTACTAATATAACTGGCTATTGAAGTGAAGCTTAGGTATTGCCTTTGTGCTTTCCCCTTGGCTTTTAAGTACAGAACTGACATGCAAATATACATGTAGTCCCAAGGTTATTCTGAAGCTTAGGGAGAAAATGCCCTGTGAAGAAGACCATAATGTTCTGCCAGGATTCTGACTTAGAAACTAAGCTTTTTCTAAATATATAGGGGATGAATTCCATACAAGTTTTGATAAATGTAAGAGGTGAAAAATGGAAGAGAGAGTAGAATGGAGAGGGGGGGAAAAGTTTAACTATTCTCTAATGATTATTTCCTATTTTTAGCAAAGTAATTAAAAGAGGATTATTTATTTATTTATTTATTTATTTATTTATTTATTTGCATTTAAACTGAGCTGATGGACAAAGGCTCTCAGAACCCTACAACAGGATCTTAAAGTAGAAAGGTAATTAATCCAACCAAAACTCATTTAGGAATATCTGCTGCTATCAGAAAACAATAGCAAACTAATTGGGGTGAAGAAATAAATTCCCTGCAGTTGAATAGCTCTCAGCTCTGTCGTATCTCAGATCTGTGGGAGCAGAAGAGACGTTCATATTAACTAATGAATCCAAACTGCATCACATATTTTTCAGAGTGCATTCTTCTCCAGGGCTGTTTTTCTTGGTTGAGGGTGTGACTCTGTCCTATGTTTGCACAAATGTAATCATTGAAGGTGCAGAATTCCTGGGTGATGTCTCTCCCTCAGGGTCCCTAACTAGATCAAAGAGCCGTGCCAGGCTTTAAAAGAGAACTGAATTCTTTCCAAGCATAGGAAAGGGTGATGCTTGGTATCAGCTGAAAAGCTGTTTCTCAGTCAGCCCAAGCCATTCTTTCATCTCTTCACTCCTGAGAACTTAAAAATTTTCACAAAAAGTATTTTGTCTCCATATATGTATATACAACTAAAATATATACATAAACATTATATATAATATGTTTTCTATATTTAGCTAGAGAAGCTCAGGAATAGAAAGGTATTTCAAAACCATTAATGGAAGCTGCTCTTTCCATCTCTGTAAAATTGAATAATCTATAGGATGATATCCCTGGAACTCATTATATAGCTCAAATATCAAGTTCACACTCCTCTTGCTTCACCTTCGTGGTGTAGGGATTACAGATGGGAACCACAGACAAAGTGTGGAGCAGAAACTGAAGGAAAGAACATCCAGGGACTGCCCCACCTGGGGATCCATCCCATATACAGTCACCAAACCCAGACTCCATTGTGGATGCCAACTAGTGCTTGCTGACAGGAGCCTGAAATAGTTGTCTCCTAAGAGGCTCTGTCAGTGCCTGACATATTCAGAGGTGGCTGCTCTCAGCCCACCATTGGACTGAGCACAAGGTCCCCAGTTGGGGAGTTAGAGAAAGGACCGAAGCAGCTGAAGGGTTTGCAGTCCCATAGGAGGAACAACAATATGAACCAACCATTATCCCCAGAACTCCCAGGGACTAAACCACCAACCAAAGAGTACACATGGAGGGACTCATGGATCTAGCTGCATATGTAGCAGACGATGGCCTTGTTGGACATCAATGGGAGGAGAGGCCTTTGGTCCTGAGAAGGCTCCAGTGTAGGGGAATACTAAGACAGGAAATCGAGAGTGAGTGGGTTGGTGAGCATAGGGAGAGGGGATGGGATAGGGGGTTTTCTGAGGGGAAACTAGGAAAGGGGATAACATTGGAAATGCAAATAAAGAAAATATCTAATATATACACACACAAAGACTATAGTGATAATTAAATGAGCTGCTTTTTGTAAAATGCCCATTATTTGGTCACAGAAGCTTTTGTAAAATTAAACATTATTAGTTATCTGCAAGTATCAATGGTTAATATTATAATAATATTGCCATTTATGTATTGCGTGTAATTTTAAGAAATGCTTGCTCTGGCTAGGCTCTGGGTACAGCAGCAGGCCACCAACCATCTATTTTCAGATGCCTGACAGCTAGCTAACGCTTTTCCCACAAATGCCAGGAGCTGTGATCACTCTACACCGACCATCCTCCCCGTGGCTGGCTCTGCCAATCACCAATGACCACCTTGGGGCAGCACCCTATCTCCTTGCCCACCTGAATCGTCGTGGATGGAAAACACCAGATAATATTTTAAAATCAGCCAGATGACATAACTGCTGGGATCAGAATCTGTTGTCCTGAACTCATCAGCTCTTCTATATTAGAATTCATCTCGTGGCGGAGGCCACCACCAGTTCTAATAGCCTCTAGGCCTACATGGTGTCTGTCTTCTCCCTCCAAAGCCTGCCCCTCCCCCTCCAGTCCCCTTTCTCTCTCTTGTCTCCTCATTTTCCTCCTGGGACCCTGAAAATCTGCCTCTATATCTTTGCCCAATGATTGACTTCTGCTGTCTTGACCCAATCAGGAGACAATTAGGGAACCTCTGCCTACATTTATGTTTGTTCTCAACATTGTTGATGCCTTTTTTCATCCCTACTAAGACAATACAATTGAAACAAGATTGGTGTATATGTAGAATCTTGATAAATTTCCAAATAGGTATTCTCTTGTTGACTTGTGCTAAATTTATTATTTTTATTTTATTTTATTATTATTTATTATATGATATTTTTTTAATTTTTATTATATTATTTTATTTTATTTTCCAGATTATAAGATAATTCCATAATTTTCTATTCCCTTTTCTTCCTGCAAATATTCCTACATGGCCTCCTTGCTCTCTTTCAAATTCATGGCCTCTTCATTTACTAATTGCTATTACATGCACACATGTATATGTACAAACATATAGATTCCTAAGTGTAGAGTGTCGTTTGTGTACTGTTACTTCAGGGCTAACTACTTGGTAATGGATAACCAATTGGTGTTCTCTTTCCTGGAGAAGACTTCTTCTCTCACCACACATCCCTTATTTGCCTGCAGTTATTTGTGTAGGGTTGAGGCCCCATGGGCCGCCCCCAACCCCAACCCTCAACCCCCGCTCCAACTTTGGCATGTTTATTATTGGCCTTGTTCAACTTACGTTTAGCCAGTAATGTTGGTTAGACTTTTCCGTGTGGCTTCTGACATTGCTGGCAGACGCACTTTCACAGAAACTGTATCATCTTGTGGCTCTTACACACTTATCGCTTCTCTCTTATGTATCCCGAGCCATATAGGTACAGGAATCGAGGGGTCTACAAAGGCTCCATTTTTAAGCAAGTAGTCACGCTCTCTTTTTACATCATCTTTTTTTTTTTTTTAAAATTAGATGTTTTCTTTATTTACAATATCTCCTTACCTAGGTTCCCCTCCAAAAGAAAAGAGAAAACCAAAACCTAAAACAACTCCCTGTTCCCTCCCCCTCCCCCTCCCCCTGCTCACCACCCCACCCTCTCTCACTTCCTGACCCTGGCATTCCCCTACTCTGGGGCATAGAACCTTCACCTGAGGTCAAAGGGCTCTTTAGTCTTTTTTTTTTTTTTTTAACTTATTCACTTTAAATCCCGCTCACTGGCCCCTCCCAGCCCCCCTCCCACAAACCTTCCTACACCTCCTCCCCTTCTCCTCTGCACAGGTGGGGACCTCCTGTCCTCTTTAAAATATATATATTTATTTTTATTCCATGTACATTGGTGTTTTGAATACATGTATGTTTATGTAAGAGTATTGGATCCCCTGGAACAACAGTTACAGACAGTTGTGAGCTGCCATATGGGTGCTGGGAATTGAACCCAGGTCCTCTGGAGGAGCAGCCAGTGCTCTTAAGTCCTTCTTGATGGTCAACGAGAAGAGTCATCCTCTGAGAAATGGCATTTTCCCTACTTTCTCAGCAGTGATTTCGAGACTTTGTGGGCATACCCTCGCACCAGAACCACTCTGTGAAGTGACTGCCTCTCTAACAGCTAAAAAGACGTAACTGGGAGGCAAAGACAGAAATGATAGATACTCCTCCACCTAAATGGTTAGAAAGAAAATATTCATCAAAACAAAACAATCCTTTGGTGATTAATTTGTAATCCCAATTAAAACACTGCCAATTACAAAGACATTAGTTGTATAGTTCTAATGAACTGCATGACAGAGAAGCACAGGCAAGAAAATAAGAAAAACTGATGCAAGTGATCTCTTTGTAACAAAGTAGTGCTTGGCTGGGGCACATGCACTTAACTCTAAAAGCACATTAACCAACATCACATGTAACAGAAGCTCTGGAGGCGGCGTGGCCCTTAATGGATTTTGATGGAAAGTTATAGAGATTCCCATTCATCTTTAATCCCCAAAGGACACAGATGGCTCAGGGAATCGTTTACTTAAATGGAAATAGCCGTAGAATTATTTTAGTGTTTGAAGCTAATATGATAATGAAATTCAATCTCATTAAGTGGAGAAAAGTCTATTTAAATTGCTTATCAAATATCCATTTGCTGTTAGTTTTTTAAATATCAAATACTAGTTTAACTTTATATTTGATCATAGTCAAAAGACCTAGAAGTCTAGCTTGCTTTAAAGGTTAATACAAATTTCTATGAATTCATATGCACATGAATACACATACACACACACACACACACACACACACACACACCTGTACTTTAAAATACATTTTTATTTAGTCTTTCTGACAAACACATAAGACAATCAAATACAAGGAGCAAAGATTTACTTGGGTTCTCAGGTTTTGAAATTTTAGGCTTTGGTTATTATGTTCATTGCCTTGGGCCTATAGTTTTGTTGAACATCATATGGCCAGGAAGCAGAGTGAAACCAGGGACCAAAGACAAGATACAATGCATTTTGCACAGGAATGCTTACAATGGACTACTTCCTCCTAACAGCCCACTAGCTGTAAATCCGTTAGGTAACCCATGGATAAAATTAGTGTCCTCAAAATCCGATTGTTTCTCAGCACTCTACTTCTGAATACATATTTTCTGAGGACAAACCCTCAATAACACGGTTCAACAGGGGCATTTCATTTATAAACCACAGAACTTTTGCACAAGTTATCAGGATGTCCTTGCATGTATTAAATCAACTTATTTATGCGTCATATCAAGTAATAAGCAACTTGTGCAATTTTTCAGTCATGGTCTATACTACTCAGTATTCTCCTTGAATTCTGATCTTAACGTGCAAGGTGCACATCTTTTACATAAATAAGGACTTTTAAGTAAAAGACCATACAGTTCCACCATTTTGTTATACTAATTTTTGACAGTTCAAGGAAAATGGAGTTCTTGGTAAGTATTGCGTCAGAAGGTAATGTTCTTGAGGTTTACTTCAGCAGCCCCCCAACACTTTTCGAAGAACTACAGACAAGTGAGGAGCCCTAACAACAGGATAAACAGTCTTCCTTCCCGAGAGAGATGCACGCCACCTGCTTACCCAACAGCAAAGGATCAACCATGAATACATGCAAATAATACTAAGGCTAAGAAGGTTCAGTGATATATTTTAAAAAATTAAAAATACTCAGCTTGGATATTCTTTGTTTCAGGTTTTCTATCTCTCTCTCTCTCTCACACACACACACACACACACACAGGCACACACAATTATTCTTCCACAGTACCAATAATGTGGACTTCTTTGAAGAGTACTGTTTTTAACATATATTTTCTTATTTCTACTTGTTTGTGTGTGTGTGTGTGAGTGTGTATTCTATGTGTATGTGGGAGTCCTGGAGACCTATTAACTGCTGAGCCATCCCTCCAGTCTCAAAGATGGTCATCCAGGCAGAGGACCATAACCTTTGGCATAAGAAGTCTTGTTGGCACAGATTGAGGGAAAGAAATGATCTATTCTCTCTCTAGATGAGGAGCACCTCACTCTATATATACATTCTTTAGAAAAGGCAAGCGATTCTTTAAAAAGTAAAAGGTGAGAGACTGGTGGACACAGGACTGCGGAGGTCATATTTTTCTGTTTGCACAGGGTGGTTCATGACAGAATGGTGTGAGCAATGCTGTGCTCACAGCAAGCTGAAGGCAGGGTAAACACAAGTCATGAGCTCCTTCCTGATCTTAGGGCTTCAGTCTTACCACCCAGGCTGCCACTCCATTTCCCGGGAAAGGCGGGGCTCAGATAAGCAAATAGACCCTGCTGTGTCACATCACGGGCTCTGACAACTGCAGGCCACACAGACATCACAGCAGAGCAAGAAAAAGGATCCAGCTAGCTACAAAGAAAGAACAGACTTCTTGTTCCACCTTTTTTTTTGGGGGGTGGGGCAGGGTTTCGAGACAGGGTTTCTCTGTATAGCCCTGGCTGTCCTGGAACTCACTCTGTAGACCAGGCTGGCCTCGAACTCAGAAATCCGCCTGCCTCTGCCTCCCAAGTGCTGGGATTAAAGGCGTGAGCCACCACGCTCGGCTTTGTTCCACCTTCTTAAGCTGGTAGAAGGAGAAGAGCTCAAAGACTAAACAGGAATTTAGAGAAGCGTAGCTTGGGAGTGTCCAGTCGTGAGTCAGACTGCTGAGGGACTCGAGGTGAGGTGAAGACAAGATTTACAGATTTCTCTGCACTCTGTAGATCTATGGATCAGTTTCTGGATACTGCGAAGGGAAGCTTCCCCGCTAATGGTTAAGTGAGATGCTGATCTATGTGAAAAGCAGCGTGTGATTAGGAGTCACGGCCTATATAGCCCCAGGTTCTCGGCGCTCAAGCAGTGTTGGGTATGGATTCCCTCCGTTGAGGGGGCCTTAAATCCAATCAGGTAATGATTGGTTAGTCTCCCAACACTTCTGCCACGATTATACAAACATATCGTGCAGGCAGGTCACCGTTGTAGAGCAAAGGGTTGGTAGGTGGATTGGTATTCATCTTTCTCTTCTGGTAGCATGCAGAGTAACTTCCAGTACCATAAACACGGTTCAGTAGACATCCAGGCTTTTGTTAGGCACCAGCTCAATGAGATATGTAAACAATGTCTTCAACAATAGGCCTTACTGTGTAGCCCTGGCTGTCCTGGAACTCACTCTGTAGACCAGGCTGGCCTCGAACTCAGAAATCCGCCTGTCTCTGCCTCCCAAGTGCTGGGATTTAAGGCGTGCGCCACCACCGCCCGGCTTGTTCCCTTCTTTTCTCCCTCCTTCTCAGGCTTCCTTCATTCTCTTCTTTCTTTATAGTATCTTTCCTTCTGCTGTGCTGAATTTATACGCTGCATCAAGAAACTGCTCCCTGCTTTTTCCCTGGGGTTCACACTGTCTGAGAAACCACACTATTTGGATTCAAACATTATTTATTGAAGACCTCTTCTAGTCCAGACTTAGTACCAGTAAATGCACTTACTGCGCAAGCAGAACACATATAGCTCTTACATTATTAAGGTTTTTAGAATGTTAGATTAACTAACTAATCACATCACTAAAGACAGGGCGTGATTTGCCTAGAGCTTATGAAACTTAGAACTCAGTCTAATCGATGGTGATTCACAATCATCATTTAATAATCTATGGTAAGAATTAAAGGGGACACAACATGCAGACTAAAGAAGCAGAATTTTCTAGTCTAGAAGCGTGTTAGCAAATGGTTAGCAGCCAGCGTGAGTAAAGCGTACATATGTGCACCACGAGGCCCACACATCTCCATGTGTCACAATATTGCATAAGGCTTTGGAAAAATCCTACGGATTTGCTTGTTTTCCACAAAATATTAACCTCTGCTTATCTACCTCATCTATTCCTGCCCC
>JADRCD010190650.1:0-24112 GCA_019843815.1 Montemys delectorum
TATAACTAAAATACTTAAACTTATGTTCCACTTTTACATAGACCCACCTCAAAGTATAAATATTCCTGATCATAGCAGAATTTATGTCACAGAACAAGCAGAACTCATTAGCCTAATGTGAATCACAAAATAAAGAGACAATTCCTGAATATATACTGTATGATTTAAAAGAACAAAAATTTATAAATAAAAAAGGCTTTGCATTCCCTACTTTAATAGGTTTATTTGAATTTTTATTTCAAGACAAATATTAAATAAATTTGAAATTACCTTGACAGCCACTCCTTTTCCTTCAGGAAATTCTAGAAGATGAAAAGTCAGTTCTTCAACCCTAGTAATACAGAGCTTTGGGTCGACTGTTCTTCTTAAGGCCTGAACTAAGGCTCGAGTTCTGTTATCAATACTCACTCTTGCAATAATCTATAAAGTCATATAAAACATGATTAGAAGATGGAGTTACTCCACGAACGGTTAATATTTCTTAAACCCACACTGAGAAACAACTCGCCTTTTCTCGCTGAAGTAACACACGCTTTTTCTCCTCTGCCTTCTTGTCTTTGCTGACAGCTTGCTCAGTTTTAGCAGGCTCTTCCTGTTCTTCAGGCTGACTCTTGGGATCAGACTTTAATTTGGGTACAAGTCCACCAATGTAACCACCGACTAAGGCTTGTACGCCTTCAGTGGGACGAGAAAGGAAGTTAGCAATACTTTGTTTTGCAGACACTGGGTGAACCTCAGGCATCTGGGTAGGGCTGGAAAGTTTGTCTTCAACATCTGGGAGAGATCTTGAGTCTGGCCTCTCTGTCACGGTGTCAGAGCCAGGAGAACTGGATTTCCTTTCTTCAAGGTCTGGTTTGTCCTGAAGTTGTTTATCTTCCTTTGTTTGAGACATTTTTTCCTTGTTTTTGAAATATGAATTAATATGACTCGCTAAAAAGTAGAATGACTCGCCAAATCTGGTGGTTAAACCGTACGTGTAATGGAAAAGGCTGTGTTTACCTGAATCTTCTTCTTTATCTGCAAAGTAACTTTTCTGTTCTGCAAAAGAATTCTTTTCTGCTGATTTATCACTATAGTTTTTCAGAGATTCAATGGCTTGCTTAACATTTTTTTGTTTTAACCATCCCCTATCTGATACTTTTCTTAATATTCGAGAACTTGGCTTAAATTGAGCTAACCGTGAAACCATTTCATTTTGACTGCCAAAAATAGCCTTTGAAACTGAATTCAAAGTACTTTTAATACGGGACATATGAATGCTCACTTTTGTAAGTCCCTTGGGAGCAGAAGTGCTAAGTTTCACAATTCCAATATGTAAGCCATGGTTGCTTGGAGAGTGCCAGTGTTTGCTGCAATGTGCTTCACTTCTGTTCCATTTACAGCTTTTCTTACTTGTGTGAAACTCTCTATGCACACTGACATGGTTCATGCGCCAATACTGTTTAGAACACACAAAATGGAACTGTTTGCTTCTCTGTTTCCCACAAAGACTTCTTGCATTATTAAGGAAGTAAATATATATATCTACAGTCAAATTAATAGACATAACTTAAATATCATTTATTTTCTATGTGACATTCTCTCACTCCATTTCTGAATGCTTCATTTAAGAAATTCCATAATTCATGGTCTTACCTGAAATGGTTAAAAGAAAAAGATTAATTAGCATTCAAGCTAAAAATCAAAGTTGAGTTAATACATATGACTTTATACCACCACAACAAACCATCTCAAAGAAAGATGGAATAAAGCTAGAGAGATGGTTCAGCAGCAAAGAGAGCACTTGTTGCTCTTGTTAGAAGACTGGGTTCAAGCTTATATATTTCAAAAGTATTTATATACCCAAGGGAGACATAGACAATTAACTAGGGAAGTGGCTTGTAGGAAAGGGAACAACAAAGAGTGAGACTGAATGCTTTGTTTGATGTTTCTAGCTCTTGTATCAAGTTTGAACAAGAGGACTTTATAAGTTACTCTTTCTCTGAGATGAATGCTTTTCCAAACTATCACAGCTAATGAACCAAATTCTTACCCTCACCTAATGTCCGTGCCACCCTCTAAGCAGAACCATTGTTCATTGAAACAGTTGGTGAACGACTTTATGGATAGACCATCTTAATACACATGCCATTTCTTAAATGAATGTAACCTGTTCTCTGTGGGCTGAGAATAAAGTCACTCACTCAAGTCAAATAGCCTTGACCATAGCAGGAAGTCTGTATCCAAGAATTGTGCCTACAATTCATTTCTTGGTGCAGCAGAACTATCAACTCTCAGCTTAGCTACGATGGAGGTAAAATCCTTTGGTGATGTGAGGGTCATTGAAGTACAGCCTTATGACAATGAAATGCAGTGTCTAAAAATTGTTCTTATTTTGGGCTTGTACCACAGTAAGAGCCAAGATTTTAAACTCTACTCAATACAACACAAACAAACAAACAAAAAGACTTTATATATTTATGTTCATCTAAGAACATACTGGTAGTGATGTATTATTTTGAAAAATACAGCTAATATGTTTGGAGTTATTTGAAATTTATATTGAGAAAAACGTATGTATTTTCAGTATTGCTGTAGACAAGCATCTATATAAGACTGTTAATTTGATTGTTTTATATCAAACAACTTTATAATACTCATTTTTATTATAATATTTTATAAATTTTAAGGAATATGACAAAAAAAGATATTGTAGGTATTAAAGGGGGGTCTCTGGGAGGAGTTGGGGTACAAAAGGGAAATAAGAATGTGATTTAATTCTATTTACTTAAAATATGTTTTTAAATACTAACAAATTCAGATAGATTGAAATCATGTAACTTTTCTCATCATAATGCAATAAACGTTAAAAAAAAAAAAAAAAGAAGACTGGGTTCAGCTCCCAGTTTCAGGGGATCAGGTACCCTTTCCAAGTCTCTAAGGGTACTGCATAAATATGGTACACAGATATATATGCAGGGAAAACACTCAAACACATAAAAAACATAAAAAAAGTAAAAGATGCACTACTGTATTTCCAAGATGTTGATAAGATTTCATTTTTAAAGTAAGGGGAAATAACAGCATTCATTGCAGATGTCAGTGAGAAGTTGGGAAGTAGGATGTTTAGGAGAAGAATTCAGAGACATTTCCTACTAGGTTTTTCTAATTATATAGTTTCTCTTTTTATTATTAATAAATTATTCCCTAGCTTGAGACATCAGATTTTTAGTACTCTGTTAAACTGTTGTGTATCTTTACAGACTGCTTAATCCACAGTGACCATGATATGAAGTGTTACGCTATACACAGCTTACTAAAGAACTTCCAGCTTAAAGCAAGAAATGGCCATGGCAAGACTATCTCCCATAATCTAGTAATAACTGCTCATTAAGGAGGCTTCCTAAGTTCTCTTATCTAATAAGGGCTCATTAAATCAAAGTGATGAGTGACACCTCAATGGCTAAAATGACTGCTGTGCAAGCATTAAGACCCAAGTTATACTTGTAAGTCGACCACACCCAGGAACAGGAGAAATCCAGGTGCACGCTGACCTCAGTCTACCCAGTGCTAGGCCAGTGGTTAGGTGAGAGAGCCTGTTTCAAAGAACAACAGTGACAAAAGAGTGACAAAAGAAGACATTAGAGGTTCACTTCTAGCCTATACACACATACACACCATATTAGATTATATGTGACAGCTTGCAAGTGGTTCATAACTACAATATAGAAAAACATACATAAATAGGTAAGAAATATAAAATAGGCCATTGAGTGAAAAATATTGATGTAAAATATTTGTAAGTCAAGAGTGATTAATTAAAACATATTTTGACTAGGTTTGGTGGCACATGCATACAATCTCAACACTCAGAAGGCTTAGGCCTTCTGAGTTCAAGACTAGTATGAACTCCATGTAGTTATAGGCAGCCTCGAAAACAGGATGAGATCCACTGAACAAAAAATGCCAACAATAAAAACCTATGCAGGTATTTTATCCTTTTAAATAGTAAAAATGTGGGCTACAGAAATACAGAGGTGCCCAAGACATATCTCAGCAAGTATATGCAAGGACACAGAATCAATTTCTACCACTAGGCATAGGTGGTAGTAACCGGGACAAGTGTGAGTGCTATCCACTGTTGATAATGGGTTAGGAAAACAGGATACAGAAGCTACTTGACTGATAAAATTTTAATTAACTAATTAGTTTGTTTGTTTGACTTTTCAAGAGTTTCTCTAGCTGTCTTGGAACTCACTCTGTAGACCAGGATGGCCTTGAACTCAGAGATCAACTTGCCTCTGCCCTCTTACTGCTGAGGTTAAGAGCATGGAATTGCCACAACTGCCTGGCCATTTGACTAATTTTAAATAATAGTTAAATTTTATTTAATTTGTAAAGATGAAGAAAACTTAGACCAACAAAGGAGATGCTCTTTCCTGTGAAGAGATGGAATTCTGGGAAACAGAAAAGTGAGTCAATGCAAAACATTTTTTACCTTAAAGAGAATAAGACCAGTTTGTTCTTCAGCAAAATATGATTATAATCTGAAGACATAATTCAGGTTGAGCAAAATAACATGTCCCACTGTAGATGTGGTTATATAAGATTTTTATTAGTTATAGAGCAAAGACAGTCAAAACTCAAGGTAGTGGGACCTGGATGGCAATGGAGAACCACAGGAAGATAAGATACAGGCAAGGCAGGAAAATTTTAAGTTTCGGGTGTCCCTATCTTATAATATTCTTAGCTTTTAGACTTATCTATTGCTGTGGTAAGAAACCATAACCATGGCAACTTGTCAAAGAAAGTGTTTAATTTAGGGACCACAGTTTCAGAAGGCTAGTTAGGAGTCCATGAAAAGCACAACCATGGTGTCAGGAACAGCTACTTAGTTAGTTAGGGTTACTCTGTCATGATAAAACACCATGAACCAAGGCAATGGCAACTTATAAAAGGAGTCATTTGATTAGGAGCGTGCTTACAGTTTCATGTTAGTTAGTTCATGATCATTATGGTGGGAAGTGTGGGGGGGGCAGCTTGGGGAGACAGACTGGGCCTAGTGAGTGCTTCTAAAACCTCAAAGTGGACACCTCAGTGACACTCTTTTAACAAGCCCACACCTCCTAGCCCTCCCCAAACAGTTTCACTAACTGGGGACCAAACATTCAAACATATAAGCCTACAGAGGCCATTTTCCTTCAAATCACCATAAGCTTACATCTTAAATCACAAGTAGGAGGCAGAGAAGGCTAACTGGGAATAGGAAGGTCTTTTGAACTTCAAAGCTTGTCACAAGTGACACCTCCTCCAGCAGAACCACACACTTCTTAATCATTCCCAAAAGGTTCCACAAACTAAGGGATTAAGTAGTCAAACACAAGCATTAATGCAGTATCCCATTCTCATCCAATTAAAATATTCAACTCCCTGCCCAACCTCCAAAGGCTTATGGCCATATCATAATGCAAAATGAATTAATCCAATTTTAAAGGTCTTAATAATCTTTCAGTCTCAACAAAGTTTAAAAGTCCAAAGTCTCTTCTGAAAATCAAAGTAATCTCTTAATTGTAAGCCCTATACAATCAAAAGCAAAAAGCAAATTATATATACTTCCAACATACAGTAGCATAGAATATACATTACCATTTCAAAAGGGAGAAATGGTAAGGAAATGCTGGGAAAGGAGATATCATATGGCTTGTAAATAAAGAAAATATCTAATAAAAAAAGAAAAAAGAAAAGCTCAGGACTAGACAGGTTCATGATCAAATCTACCATACCAACACAAGCTCCATCAAAATAGCATATAAAATAGAAAAGGAAGAAATTTCCAAAATCATTCAACAAAGCCAGTAGCACCTTGATACCACAACCAAATCAGGACAAAACAAAAAGTAAAACTATAGACCAATATTCTTTGCCAATATAGATGCAAAAAACTTTAGTAAAATACCCATGAAACAACTTAAGCAATACATTAAACAGATCATATATCAGATCATGCTGGTTTCACTTCAGGGATGCAAGGAGGGCTCAACATAGACAAATGAGTAAATGTGATATAGAATAAAAATAAACTCAGGAACAATTCATGCAATCATCACACACATGTCAGTCAGCCTTTGACAAAATTCAATGTCCCTTCATGAGAAAAGTCTGGAAGAAACTAAATATGGAAGGATTAAACCTCAATTTAATAAAGTTTATACAACACAAATGCATAGCCAACATCATACTGAAAATTAAAAGCATTCCCTCTAGAATTTGGAATCAGAGAAGGATATCTACCCTTACCTCTCTTACTCAGTATGTTATTTGCACAATGAGGTAAATATAAGAAATAAAATGGAAAATGAAAAGTCAAATTACCATTTTTTTGTATATGACATGATCTTATACTTAGATGACCTTAAAATGATCACCAGAAAAATCTTAGATCTGATAAGATAAATTCAACAAAGCACTGGGATACCAAATGGACCTACACAACCAGGAGCTTGCCTACCTCCACTCTCCTTCACCTTACCCTCCTCTATTCTTCAGTCCTCCCATCTCACCTTTCTCTCTCTCTCTCTCTCTCTCTCTCTCTCTCTCTCTCTCTCTCTCTCTTTTTAAGATTTATTTTATGTATATGAGTGCACTGTAGCTGTCTTCAGACACACCAGAAGAGGGCATCAGATCCCATAACAGATGGTTGTAGCCACCATGTGGTTGCTGGAAACTGAACCCAGGACCTCTGGAAGAGCAGTCAGTGATCTTAACTGCTGAGCCACCTCTCCAGCCCCTACCTTTCCCTTAGTACTGGATATTGAACCTAGGGTTTCTTGCATGCTAAGCAAGCTTTTTACCACTGAGATGTATGTCCAAACTCCTTTGTATTTTACTTTGATAGAATCTCCTTAAATTATATAGGATGACCTTGACCCACTCTGTAGTCATGCCAGGCTTAAGCTTGTAAGTCTCTCAGCTTCCCTAGAAGGATAGGTTTATAAACTTTTACCAATAATTAGCAATTAATTCCATTCACAAAAGCTACCAACTACAAATAAAATACTTAAAAGTAAACCAAAGCATATAATAGACCTCTACATGAAAAAGATAAAATATAACTGGGAGTAACTAGGACCAACAGAACCCAGGCACACAGGAACTCCACCAGCCCAGTGGCTCAGGTCCCTTCTAGTCTGTCTGGGTGAGTGCCCTGAGCAGACCTTGGGCGAAAACTTTGCAGCCAGTCCCAAAACACCCAAAGGAAGCTACTGCACTCCCAGGTGCTTTAACAAGCCCAGGATCCCAGGATCCCAGAATCACAGGATCAGAGACAGCTTGACACTGAGGAGTTCTAACACAACCAGGATCACAGGAAGGACAGGCTCCAGTCAGATTTAGCAAGGGCAGGTAGCACTAGAGATAACCAGATGGTGCACGGCAAGCATAAGAATGTAAGCAACACAAACCAAGGTTACTTGGCATCATCAGAACTCAATTCTCCCACCATAGCAAGTCCTGGACACACCATCACATTGAAAAGATTCAGATATAAAATCACTTTTCATGATGATGATACTAGACTTTAAGAAAGACAATAAATAGCACCCTCAAAGAAATACAGGAGAACACAGGTAAACAGCTAGAAGCCCTTCAAGAGGAAACACAAAAATCCCTTAAAGAACTACAGGAAAACACAATCAAACAGGTGAAAGAAATGAGCAAAACCATCCAGAATCTAAAAATGGAAATAGAAACAATAAAGAAATCAGAAAGAGAGACAACCATGGAGATAGAAAACCTAGGAAAGAAATCAGGAGTCGTAGATACAAGCATAACCAACAGAATACAGGAAACAGAAGAGAGAATCTCAGGGGCAGAAGATAACATAGAAAACATTGACACAACAGTCAAAGAAAATGCAAAAAGCAAAAAGATCCTAACCCAGAACATCCAGGAAATCCAGGATGGAGTGAAAAGACCAAACCTAAGGATAATAGTTATAGAAGAGAGTGAAGATTCCCTAGGTAATGGGACAGTAAATATCTTCAACAAAATTAAAGAAGAAAACTTCCCTAACGAAAGAGAAGCCCATGAACATACAAGAAGCCTACAGAACTCCAAATAGACTGGACCAGAAAAAAAAAAATTCCTCCTTACACATAATAATCAAAACACCAAATACACTAAACAAAGAAAGAATTTTAAAAGCAGTAAAGGAAAAAGGTCAAGTAACATATAAAGGCAGGCCTATCAGAACTACACCAGACTTCTCACCAGAGACTATGAAAGCTAGAAGATCCTGGGCAGATGTCATACAGACTCTACAAGAACACAAATGCTAGCCTAGGCTACTATACCCAGCAAAACTCTCAATTACCATAGATGGAGACAACAAGATATTCCACGACAAAACAAAATTTACATAATATCTTTCCACAAATCCAGCCCTACAAAAGATAATAGATGGAAAACATCAACATAAGGAGCAAAACTACACCCTAGAAGCAAGAAAGTAATCTTTCAACAAATCCACACAAACCTAATTTCACCTCTTACAACAAAAACAATAGGAAGTAACAATTACTTTCTTAACATCTTAATATGAAAATTAATATTACCAACATATCCTAATCAACTGAAATCCAAAAATATGAGGAATTAGAAATTTGTTGATTGTCATCCAATGGTCTCTCTAATTTGGTAATTGGAGAAATAGGTCCAACATTGTACAATCTATATATACTTTCAGCTTGTTTGTTTGTGACAGTGTCTTGCTGTGTACAACATAAGGGTTTTGAAATCTTGCTTCTCCTATCTCAGCCTCTCTATTAGTAGTATTGTTTATTTCATGTTTTTACACTATACTATGGTTTTCAGAAAAATAATCCTAAAATTCAAAATAGTAATCCTGGACCAAAGTAATCCTGGGCAAAGGAACAATACTGGAGACATAACAGTATTTGATTCTAAGATGGACTCTAGAGCTGAAACAAAACATAGTGTTAGCATAAAACAGACATAAGAATAGATGGAACAGGACAGGGCATCAAGAAATAAACTCATGCACCGGATTCTTGAGAAAGGGGTCAGAAATAGATGTTGAAAGACAACCTCTGTAGCAAATGGTGCTAGGAAAATGGGATATTAGGGTCAATGAGATGGCTCAGTGAACAAAGGCACTTGCTACCAACTATAATAATATGAATTCAATCCCTTGGATTCACATGGTAGAAGGTAAGGGTAGAATAAATTGCAACAAACTCTCTATTAACCACTACATGTATACCAACCTTCCCACACAAACAAGTAAGTAAGTAAGTAAATAAGTAAATGGGTTTTAAAGACTGGCTATACATATATGGAAACTTGTGAGGCTAGAGAAATGGCTCAGCAGTTAAGAGCACTGGTTGCTTAACCAGAGGACCCAGGTTCAATTCTCAGTACCCACATGGCAGCTCACAGCTGTCTGTAACCCGTTTCAGAGGATATAGCATCCCCACACAGACATATATGCAGACAAAACATCAATCCACATTAAAAAAAACACAAAAAAATTTGAAACTTGAAACATAAAAACTCAAAATAGAATTAAAGAATTGGAAATCACTGAAAGAAAATATAGGTAATCTCTTCAAAATCCAGAGTTAGAAGCTGCCTTCCCTTTCCATGGTTTTCTATTCTGCTTTTCTTATTTACAATACCCAAGCTATGGAAAGCAGCCCAGGTACAATGTAGTATACAGACACACACTGCAGTATTATTCATTATCCATCAGAGTAAGTCATTTGATGAAAAATATATGGAACTGGTTGATGCCATGTTAAGCAAAATAATCCAGTCTCAGAAAAGTATTACAGGTTTTCTCTCATGGTCAAATCTGGGTGGTGGGAGTGCCATGCCATAAAAGTAAAAGGGAAATTATTACAGAAAAGACAGAGGATCAAGACAAAGTAGGGGTGGGAGGGAAGAGAGGATCCTAAGACAAGAGCCATGAGGGAGATGATGAAGGGTTATATAAATGCATGAGAATGTCACAATAAAAATTCCAACTTTACACGATTAATATGGACTAAAAAAAGTGGCTCAAGACTCATATACTGGTGAAGTGAGTGGTAAGGATACAAGTAAAAGGAGGAAAGAATTAGGGTTACTCTGTTATTGTATATTACTCATGTTACCACACAGTGTTATTTCAAACTGCATTTAGATTAGCTACTGTACACTGCAAACTCTAAAAGCAACCACAATTTTTTTTTCCTTAAGATATGGCTGATGGTTGGTGAGATGGCTAAGTAGATAAAGGCACTTGCTGCCAAGCCTGATGACCTGAGTTTGATTCCCCAGAACCTATGTTGCGGAAGGAGAGAATTGACTCACAAAGTAGTTCTCTGACCTCCATGTGCTATTTCATGTACACACACAATAAATAAATGTATCTTTTTAAATCTATGACAGAAGTGCTAGGAAAGCAAAACAACGGAATCATCTCAAGTGCTTGGTTAAAACCGTAAAAATATTGAACATACTGGCATATGCTTGTAATCACAACATGCAGGATGATGAGGGAAGAAAAGAACAAGTTAGAGACTAGCCTGGGCTACAGGGCAAGACCACACATGCATACTTGCACATACAATTAAAATTGGAAATTAAAAAGGAACTCACATGTAAAGATGAGGAAAGGATTCTAAATAATGTTCACACACACACACACACACACACACACACACACAATCAAAACGCATGCAATAAAGCACAAAAAGTACCTTCCTAGAGTCCAAGCAATGGAGTTTTACTCAGGATGTAGCTTATATAAGGGAGCAGTAGAGAATTATACTGAGAAAATCAAAACAACAGTTTTGCAAACTCTATACAAAGGGAGGAAAAGTCTGAACTAATATCTTATTTTAATACACTCACCAAGGACAGAAAGGACACAAGCCTGTCTGCCTTCCTAGCTCTTTCTACTGAGTTTCTCAGGACTTGCAGTGAATGTGATTATGTTTAGTTAGCATAAACTTGGCAACTTCCACCACACTTGATAAAGGACACATAGATAAGAAGTCATGCTGTGGACTGGGAATGTAGGTCAACTGGCAGAGTACTTACTTACCCAGCAAGCAGAAAGCTCTGGATTCCAGCTACATAAACCAGCATGAACAAACGCCATGCTTAAGACCAGTATCTACTGCCTTATAACCATCATAGCACTGAAATCCTATGCAAATAAATACTAGACAGAGCTAGTTAATTATGTGGAATTCCAGAAGAGACAACTAAAACTCCAAGGCAAAGTCACTGCCCAATGTTAAGGCAATGGGCAACCACCACTGAACATTAACTCAGAAAGATTACAAAACAAGCCATGCAATGAACTATCACCTAGAGAGAAGATCTGCACAAACAGCCAATAGGAAAATGTGCAACCAAGCTTTAGAAATAGCACAAAAGTAAGTAAGGCTAAATGTCCAAAGATAACAGGAAGAATGAAAATACTAGAGGCAAAAAGAAAAACTAAGAATAAAGAGTAAAGAAGACTTCTAAAACATTAAAAATTAATATTCCTGGCTACATACTAGCTCGGAAGTATACCTATAACCTACCGATAAGGACTGAGATAAGTCTGGGAATGATGATAAACTAAATAGTGAAAAATAACAATAAAAGCCTTACATGGCAGATTTAAGGGAAACACATTGTATGGGATAAAAAAGGGAACTAAACAGTAAGAGGATGACCTTATTCAACTTCAGACAATCTTGTAGATCAAGACAAATTATTAGCAAAAAGATACATATTAATTAGTTAGTGCTCACAATAGTGTCATGAATTAAAGCAGAAAAGGAAGGACACAAAGAATACTAATTAGATGGGATAGTCAGAAGAACTGAAACTTCAGCATTTTAGCAGCTCTTTGAGAGAAGTAAGGAAAAAAAGTCTTGTGAGAAACTTGATTAAAAAACTCTAGGCAAAAGAAAACCCAAGCAACACTTTGGTGATAAAAAGAGCTTTTTATACTGAAGTTGGTTGAAAGAATAGAAGATTCACTATGATCAGTCATACTGATCAGTCACACACATACTCACTCTCAATCTTTCTCACTCACTCGCTCACTCACAGACACACATACTAAATATAAAGTGCTTTTAAAAGTTTTAAAGAAATAATCACTTAAATTATATATAACTATCAATTAGCAATCAATAAACAGAATATAAAGCTCCCAAATAAAAAACATTAGAAAAACAATTTTGTAAACAAAATGAGAGTCTAATTATAGCTATCAGAAATCACAACTATCAAGCAACAATTACTTAACACAGAAATGAGCAACAAGCTTTACTGCTACTAAACAAATGTCAGCATTAGAAAACGCACTGAAAATGTTTGGAGGGAAAAGTCAACCACAACGAAAGTTACAGCAAAAGTAGGAAAAAGAATGAAAAGGCGAAGAGTGCTGTAAACTGGGGAAAGAGCTAGAAGGACTGGAGCTATGTATAAGCACAGTACAGGTGTAAGCAGAAAGGTGGACTTAGTTCTACTCTAGAGAAAGGAGTAGAATTTTAACTAAAGAACATTGAGAGGCAAAGGGAATGGTAGGTGTAGGCTCAATTATGGTTAGAATGAATATACAGAGTATGTCATTTGACAACTGCAATAATGCAGTCAAAAGCCAACAAGGGTCTGAATACAATAACAGTGCAAGAATGCAGAAGTGGGCTCTACTGTGAACAACATTTTGAAAACAGAAAAAAATTGCAAAAGAAAGTGATGGTTTAGTGGTTAAGAGTGTGCTCTTCTTCCAGAGGCCTGGAACTTGGTTCTCAGAACTCACATTAGGCTACTCACAGCTGGCTGCTCACAACTGTTTGCACTTCCCAGGAGATCTGACCCCTGCTTTTCCTTCCTGCAGGCACTTGCAGTCATATCTGCAGTAACTACAAACAGATACATACATCTACACATATTAAAGACAAAAAATATATATATTAAAAAAAACCAACAGGACCTAGTGACAAGCATCAATGAGATAAGAAGTGGTCAAGAAACCAAGTTTTCAAAAGAGACACAGAGGGAAAATGCCACTTGTGAATATGAAAGACCTCGAAAGGGGGGGACAGTTTACCATAAAGGAAACTGGATTTTCTTCTGTATTTACAGAATGCAGTAATGACAGGGCACTGAACTAGAAATACAGAGACTATATTTATGTATGATAAAATCAACACAATAACAACTGAACCCTTCAGGCCAATTGGGATGGCCTACAGAACTTGGATGCCCAGAACCTAATAAAAATAAGCTCCTTTCTTTTTAAAAATGCTCATCTACAAATATAAACACCCTATTATTTTCCTTGACATTTCAGGATATTTATGAGCTTATTAGTATGACTTTGGTTTCAAAAAGTTAAATTTGTTTTAAGGAGAACAATGTGGATAGAGCTTTGAGTGGTACCCACAGTTAGGAACAGGAAGAAAAGCACTCAAGCAAACCAGAAAGCATTGAAGGAAAATATCCTTTAAAAAGCAAAGGATAGTAAATGGAATAAAATACAAGAGAGTGGGTGTGAGTTGGAACTGAGGTGAAACTAGAGTCTAGCTCTGACCTTTGTAGAAACCTATGTTCCCCAAATGAAGTAACAAATCCCGTCTTTACCGACTCAGAAAAACAACTCCAAGTACAGACTGTTCTTGTATCAATTCTGCATATGAAAGCAATGGATGTGTTTATATAAACTAGTGAAGCTGACCTTTTCATTGCTCTGACATCACTACGAAGAGGGCCATTGCTACCAAGATTTTAAAATTAGATGGAGAAATACAAAACAAGATAGAGACTAGAGCAATAAGCAAAAACTATGAAGCAAGGCCTTTATATTGGAGATTCATCTAAAATGCATACCGAATTTCACAAAATAGCTATATGGAATTTGGTACAACTGCCTGCTTCAATAAAACATAAGCTTTCCAATTCAGTCTAATATACTTTTATAATAATCTTCACTTTTTAAAAAACATTCTTCACATTTCCTTGTGGTAATGTACCACCTTGAGAGCCTCAAATATATTTTTCACATATCAGGAATTCAGTCCCATAATACAACTGCTCTTGGAAATGAAAATGGTAATTTTAAATGTATTCTAGGACTTTTCTTTACACTTAATGCTGTACTGGGAATGGAAACTAGTCTTAGCCGCCCCCCCCCACGCCCCGCCCCGCCCCAGCATCATGACAGAAATGGCAGTAACAAGAGGCTCTGCAACCTGCTGACTCATACAGTTTCTTCATCTTTTAAAAGGCACGCACATTTGATTCTGCTTAAGCAATTGCGCTCTGGGATAGGATCATTTGCGGACGGGAAGGAAAAATCATTGAGAAGTAAAAATATCCAGCCACCAAACCACAAGGTGCACACTGCCCAGTCAAGGACGATAGAGAAAACGGCGAGTCTCCAGTGAACTGCCAGAGAACACCCCATTCAGGACCCGACGCGCCACCGCAGACGGGACCGCAGGCGGGACCACCGGCGGGGGCGGGACGCAACCAACCAAAACACCTCCGCGGCCACGCCCGCCGCACCGGGGCAGCGGGGCCCAGCGCTCGCCGGGATCCCGAGGCCTGGCCTCTGAAACACTCGCGGGAGAGCCCGGCGGAGCGCCCACGCCGCGGAAGCCACCTGCCACCGCGCCGGCTTCCGGCCACTCACCGGGACGCACGCAGTAGTCACGGGCGCCGCGGCCGCCACTCGCCTCCCGCATCAGCCCGTCCGGCCTCCTCCCAGCTGTGGCGCCCGGACCCTAAACACTGGCGCGTCTGGCACCACCCTCCGCTACGCCCCGCCCCTCCCCGCTCCGGCGGAAGTGACGCAGGCCCTAGGTCGTGTTTTTCTGCCTTCTGCCCTCCTAAGCCTGCGTAATAGCAATAGCTCGCGGCCGTGGGAGCGAGGAAGCGGGCGGGCAGTTTGTTGGAGCTGAGTGTTTGGGAGAGAGGTACGGCCTCGGAAGGGACAAGTTCTACTTTTATGGTCTGTTGTGACGGGTAGGCGGAGGTCAATGGCTTTTAATCTCAGTGCTGTCTCAGAGCAGAGTCCCTGGCTGCTTGCTTGCCGGTTACCATCCCTATTTCAGCCGGGTTGAGCGCGCCAGAGGCCCTGCGCGTGCTCCGTGTTGCCCAGGTTCCTGGGAACCGCTTTAACAGCAGCCTGGATGTGAGCAGCCTGCCTGGACCCTGTGATCCTGCTGTGGTGGTACCTCCTCTTGTCTGTTTCTAGCACAGACAACTTAGGGTCTGTCAACTTAAAAGCTTTTTTGCATATACCATCCTCTGGAGGTTAGCGTGTACAACTCCCCAGATGGTCCCGTAATCAACACGTTGAAATTTTGATAATTTTTGTGTACCAGGAAGGCAAACTACAACCTGCCACAGGTCTAGTGTTAGCTTGTTATCTAGACCATGAGATTAGGGCCTCGGTGTTCACCTTCAAGGGTAGCAGAGGGCTGTAGCCCTGTAAAATGAAAATGATTGTAAAGCCCTTTAGGAAGGGCATTACTTGTGATGCCAGATTCACTGACAGTTTTTAAAGGGTCATGGATTACAGAGGTTACGCATTACAAAGGTTAAAAATGTAGTAGGACTATAAACTTGAGGTGAGGGCAGGCTACATAAGACCTTGACACTTCCTTTTCCTAAAAAATAAAAAAATAAGAAACATTTGGGGAACACAAGATAATTGGTTTGTGTCTACCATAATGTCTGGTAAACCCTAGCAGTATATTAGCTGTTAAATAGCTACACAACAGTTCAAATATGTACTCCAAAAATTAAGAAAGGCTTGGAAGGAACTTTAGTTCTTGATTTTTTTTTTTTTACTATTAATTTACTAATATTAAAATATCCTGACCCTGTTGAAATGGTGGAAAGATTGGTCAGAACTATTACCCTAGTGAGTTGTCACCTCCAAGTGCTGACACAACAAAGAGTGGAGTTTGGAACAGTAGGAAAAGGGGGTGGTCATTGGATGGAAGATGGATTGGATTGGAAGAGATGACATCACATCGAAGGTAACAGACATTCTTGCTGAGCAGCAGATTCTTGGTGAGGGAAGGTGAGAATGACCAGTTACTGAGAGTGGGGATTCATTTTATACCAACTTAGAGGATCCTTGCTAACACGGTCCAAGGCAGAGGTCAAAGGATGACAGGTACCTGTGAAAAGTCATAGAAGGAACCTAACTTAATCTGGGTCAAGGAGGCAGTAAATCACCATACCCTGTCCCTTTGTTTTTAATGTTTAATAACTTAATTCCTGCCGGGCAGTGGTGGCGCACACCTTTAATCCCAGCACTTGGGAGGCAAAGGCAGGCGGATTTCTGAGTTCGAGGCCAGCCTGCTCTACAAAGTGAGCTCCAGGACAGCTAGGGCTATACAGAGAAACCCTGTCTCGGGGGGGGGGGGGGGGGGCCTTAATTCCTTAAGTTAGATAATATACCCAGATTTTCTTCCTATGTTAGAGATTTCCAGGCAACTGTCCATTCCGCCTCTACCTCCCTCTCCTTCCCTTCCTGTCACTAATTTTACCTCTAATCAGTAAGAAAGCTTACTGGGTCTTCCTTTAACCATCGCTTGCAGGTTCTTCAGCTCTGTGCTCTCCTTTTCTTTAGCTTAGAGCTTGCTGTATATGAGTCTCACATAAACTGGTTCTACAGTTTGTAACTAACCTCTAACCCAGTCTCTTCTGCAGGGAAAGTTATCTTTCAGAATTGTGCAAAGCTGATCATGTGTTTTCACAGAGCAGAAAGATTGGACCAGGAGCGCATCTTCGGTAAACCACAGGGATGTGACAAGCTTTAACTATGTGGTTTCCCACCCCTTGCCCAGTATTTTTTACCTTCCAGAAACACCATTATTTTACCATAAACCTTGAGCCTTTTCATAACTAGTGCCTCTGTATATGCTCTTGGCTCAGATTTCCTCCTGTCCTAGCATTCAGATTTGGACTTAAACCAAGAAACTCTTGCCTTCCGTAGAGCAAACCGTTTATTGTACTTATTATATCCCTCACTGCACAGGGTTGTAATTTATTCATTTGTATCCTGGCATTTTCCCTATAAGCCAGAAGTATAATGCTGTATTTGTATTTCTATTTTGTTATCTGACATATTACCTATCCAATAATTGACTCTACAATTCTTCATTATAGAATTTAGGGGAAGAAAATGTTTTATTATTTAATGTCAACCAAAATAAATAAATTCAGTAGCATGTAAAGTAGGTTACCTTGCATATTAACAGCAGAGTAATGCCTTCAGAAAACAGTTAATGCTTGGAATAAAGATAAATGTAGCAATTGTTTAACTGTTCACCTATGTAAAACAGACATCCACATGGCTGTGATATCATGTACTTGATATTTTCATTCTAAGGAAAGGGTTTACTGGTTACTTTATGTTGTTTAGGTATTTACATGTACATAGTCAGACCCTCTTTCTACTAACTATTAAAGTCTGGTTCAATGCGGGGCAGTGGTGGGACACGCCTTTAATCCCAGCACTTGGGAGGTGGAGGCAGAGGCAGAGGAAGGCAGATTTCTGAGTTCAAGGCCAGCCTGCTCTACAAAGTGAGCTCCAAGACAGCCAGGGCTATACAGAGAAATCCTGTCTCGAAAAACCAAAAAAAAAAAAAAAAAGTCTGGTTCATTATAATTTCCTCAAAGGAGTTTTAGAATCTTCATTGTTCAAACAAAACTTAATATAGCCACATGCTTCAAGATGTTTGCACAAACTATGTAAAAGATATGCCTGAAAATAATTTTACGGTCATCACTGTGGTAGGCAGAAAAATGGTGTCCTGTAAAATGTAGTATAACCTCTTGCGAGATAAGCCTAACACAGACTGCCACATGAACACTCTTAAAGGTGACAAGAAAGTCTTTATTGCAATCCAGCAGCTATATGGGGAACTTGCCCAAATTGGACGGCTTTGCATCTTAGCCTTTTTTTTTTTTTTTTTTTTTTTTTGCCTTTTATGCACAAAAAACATATCCTGGATGGCACATTTCAGTTAGCACGAAGCAGAACTACAGAAGTGAAAAAGTATGGTTAGTACATTTAGGAACTTTTTCACTCAGACTTTCTCAAACACCCAGAATGTTGACTTAACCCTGTTCTGCGCAATCGTCTCGCCAGCAAGAACGCACGCGAACACCAGGATCCTTCTGCAGCAAGCGTTTATTGCATCTTCAAGAGGAAGACCCCGAGCCCCGGAAAGGCACTGCTTAAATACACCCCGAGGCGGCGTGTACCTCTCTGATTGGTTGCTCGCTCATCACCCTATATGACGCCCCGGGATGGTCCGTGACTTGGCGCGCACACTCCTCCTGCACATGTGCTTTCAGCTTGTTTACTGGGTTTGGCTGCGGATATCGGCACCATCTTGTAATGGCGAATGCTGCTATGGCTCTCTACATCTCCCCCTTTTTTATTATATCAACACAAGGCTGGTCTAGGCCTACTTAGCTCTGTCTAATAGCTGTGGTTCCTGTCTTAGGTCGTTCCTCTGATGCCTAGTCTTACCTGTCGTAGGGTTACCCCGATCGCCACCGGGCCCCATGTCTTAGGTTGATCTATGCACGAGGAAAGTTGCCTGTCCCTGGATACCACAGTGCAATGATACAAGAGCTGTCAAAATAGCCTAGGGCGAACTCCAAGAAGGAGGCCAGCCTAGGATCTGTTGAGCACAGATAGCCAGATCGAAGGGGAGGCTCCTTGTTCTATTGCCACAAGTGCTTGAGCGATCACGACCTTGTCACGTTTTTGTTGGGTTTTGAGATTGCAGACCAACCAAAGCAAGAACACTAGCCCACCACATAGGGCTATGCAAAACAATGCCACTCCCACCCACTCCTTAAAGAAGGAAAATGCATTGGAAAGCCAGGTGGAGAAATCCCCAAAGGTGATGGGATCCAGACGAGTGCCATTAAGTCATCCAATCTGTAGGGTCAGCCTCCTGGAGAGCTGTTCTGCCTTTAGAGACCAGTTCTCCCTGAGATAATCAGACAAAAGACGACTCTGTTCAAAAGATAGAGAAAAATTAGCTTGTAGAGGGGTAACACAAAGATTTTTATAAGAAACCACACAAGACAATTGTAACACTTTAAACATCTCCTCTATTTGCTCTTGTAAGAGGTCTATGCGATGATTCGCCATTAAAAGACCGGAGGCAAGATGTGTATTAAACTCTTCTTGAATAGCCAATGAGGATGCTGTTTGATGGTAGTAGCAGTCTGAATTTGACTGCCCATAGCAACGGCAGCCGTTGTGGCTGCAGCGGCCGAAATAACTATAGAAGTCATAATCGCTGCTGTAATCCCAAAATCTCTTTTTCTTCTAATCAAACTCAACAATGGGAGGGAATCTGAATCAACTTCAACTGGGACAGGCACAAAGTTAGGTAATTTAACAACAATGGACGTTCGATTATCACCCGACCAACACTGTGACAAAAAACACTGAGAATTCGAACCATTACACAAAAAAGCACCCTCAGTGACATTATCTGGAATGATAAAGAAAAAGGGGGGTTTAACACATACTGGCACAGCCTCATAAGAGGCCTGCCAATAGGTTTGTAAAATTTTTATTCCTTTAAGACACAGTCCCTTCTTCTGACTGGCAGAAACATTATAAATATAAAACTCCTCTCCCTGGAGTCCCGCAAAGGGGGCCAGGGAGGTATACGCCAACTTTTCATTAAACAAAAGCCATTGGTACCAGGGCCAGGGATTTCCCTCATTTGTTTCTCCCACTGACGCATGATATATATTATGCGTTAGTGGTGGCGTAAAATCAAACCTAGGCACCAACTGTGTTTCAGGATAAATTGGACTTTGGCAAGAAACATGAGAAGGGGGAAATTTTTGAGTAATCCAAGCCCCAGGTGAACATAATGGAAGTAGCCTCTGTCTGGAAGAATTTGCCATGGTAATATTGGGTGCTCAGAGGTATAGAGGCCATATGGGAAAGCATCAATGTGGTCAAATTTGTTTCTACTTGGCTAAATCTTGGATAGAGATACATCCAAGCTGATATATTTCTTTTAGACAAATAGATACAAGGCAAAGAACCTGGTTCTTCATCGAGCACAAAGCATAAGGTTCCCAGAAGGGAAAAAATTTGAGGACTTATATGATTGAGGCAGATCAAAGGAAGGGAGCGCACAAGGCAGCTCTCGATGGCAGAGGGTGGAAAAGAAGATAGGTAAAACAGAGTTGCTGTGTACTGGCATTGGGACCGGCCAAGTACGAGCAATGGCCCACAAGGTTAATTTTTCACCCATTACACAACTCCACAGGACTATCAGTATCAGCAGATGTTTCTTTAGGGGGGCCCATCTGGAAGTCATCTTCTGGTGTTTGAATTCTCCGCGTCAATCGTTCCGGTAACCTGAATGGATTGTCTTCTTCCTGCGGGAAAACACAAACGGCTCCCCTGGATCTTATGAGGATAGGATCCGGGCCTCTCCATTGACCAGTCAAAATATCTTTCCATTTCACCATTTCTTTCGGCCTATCAGGTTCTAAGCAGTGCTGATCGGCCGCGGTGTGGCCTTGGCCATCAAGATTTAAAAAATTAAGTGTAAAGAGTGCTGTAGAAACAGTCACTCTTGGGGTTGAGGGTAGAGCCTCCTCGACTCCCCCTTTCTGTTTTATAAAGTAAGATTTAAGGGTACGGTGGGCACGCTCTATAATGTCCTGTCCTTGAGGATTATACAGGAGGCCGGTTAGATGGATTACCTCTATTTGGCGACAGAATTGTTGAAATTTATGAGAAGTATAAGCTGGTCCATTGTCTGTCTTCATGACCTTGGGCTTACCCCAAGCACTCTATGCCTCTAGGCAGTGTTGAATTACATGTGAGGACTTTTCTCCCGGCAGAGGAGTAGCTATGATAATGCCGGAACATGTATCAATGGAAACATGTAAGTACTGAAGTCTCCCAAAGGAGGGAATGTGAGTAACGTCCATCTGCCAGACCTGCAGTAGTCGGATTCCCCATGGATTGATTTCTACTAGTGGTGTTGGTAGAAATTGACAGCAATTTTGGTATTGAGTGACTATCTCTCTGGCTTCTTTTTTAGTCAAAGCAAATTGACGACGTAATGTTTCAGTTGTCACATGAAATCGCTTATGAATTTTTTTTGTTAAATGTAGCTTTGAAGAAAGGGCAATTGTAACCAGTTTTGTAGCTCGATCTGCTAAATCATTCCCGCGGGACATTGGACCAGGAAGTCCCGAGTGAGCCCTGATATGTGTTATAAAAACAGGGAATCTTTTATTACAGAGGGCAACTTGAATTTGTTGAAAAATTCCTGCAAGTTTATTGGAGGACTTAATCACCCCCTGCCACTTTAAGAGTCTTGACTGCATTAACCACATAGGAGGAGTCTGAAATTATATTTAATGGACCTGGAAAAGTTTGGAGTACTTCTAGTACCACCAGGCATTCTATTACTTGGGGCGAGGTCTCCTTATATTGTTTAGACACCACCTTATTATTGGCCACATAGGCACCTACACCAGTTTTAGACCCATCTGTGTACACCACAACTCTATTCACAAGTGGTGCTTGAGACATCACATGTGGAAATACAATGGCCTGACTTAAGGCAAATTGTAAAACAGGATGTTTAGGGTAGTGATTGTCAATCTGTCCAGCAGAGGAGATAGTCAACACCGCCCACTCATCAGAAGTGGTGGCTAGTGTCTGAACTTGAGCAGCCGTATATGGTACTATCAATGTTTTAGGTTCTTTTTCGTAATGAGTAATTGCTGCTTTTATTCCACAAATTGCAAGCCGAGCAACTGCATTGGGATACCAATCAATAATTTTTGCAGGGGATGTATTAGGATGGATCCACAATAAAGGTCCATTATGCCACAATATGCCGTAGGCAGATAAATAGTTTTAAAAATGTATAAATCAAAGGGTTTGGTTTCATTAACACGCTGCAATTGGGCGTTTTGTAAGGCACTCTCGACCATCTGCAAAGCTTGGCTTGCTGTTGGCGTCAAGGTCCTGGGAGATGAAATATGAGGATCCCCCTCCAAAATATCAAACAAGGGCTTTAATTGGGCAGAGGGGATCTTCAAAAACAGCCTCAACCAATTTATATCTCCTAATAACTTTTGAAAATCATTTAGGGTATGTAAATGGTCCTTGCGAATCTCCAACTTTTGAGGAACTGTTTTTTCAGAATAAATGACTGATCCCAAAAATGAGCCAATTTTTGTAATCTGAACCTTTTCGGCAGCAATTTGTAATCCCCACTGCCCCAAAATTTTAATCAATATTGGGTATGAAGCTTGTAGGGTTGCCAGACTTTTGTGACACATAAGAATATCATCTATGTAGTGAATTAGATGCAAGGATGGAAATTGTTTCCTAACAGGTTCAAATGCCAATTGTACATATAGTTGACACACAGTGGGGCTGTTAGCCATGCCATGAGGTAGGACCCTCCACTGGTATCTCCTATCAGGTTCAACATGATTAATAGCTGGTAAGGTAAAAGCAAATCTCTGTCTATCTTGTGAACATAAGGGAATGGAAAAAAAGCAATCTTTGATATCTATAATTATTACCCCCCCAGCGGGAAGGCAAGGCACAAAGCAATGGTAAACCCTGCTGAGCCGAGCTGTACAAATACATCTGTGCGTTGACGGCTCTTAAATCATGGAGAAGCCTCCACTTTCCTGATTTCTTACAAAAATAGGGGTATTCTAAGGTGAAGTAGAAGGTTCTAGGTGACCAAGGCGCAATTGTTCCTCTACTAATTTGGTAGCAGCTTCTAATTTATCAGAGGACAGAGGCCATTGAGGAACCCATATGGCTTCCTCTCTAAGCCAAGATATAGGCATAGAACCCTCAATGGCCCCTAGTAAAAACTCAGGCCCTGTCTCCCCATGTTGCCTTCTTGTGGGATGGGTTCTAATCTCCTGTGCTCTCCTTTTCCTTCTTTATAACCCATGTTTTTTATGATCTTAACCGCTTGAGGAGAGTACTCATTGGTTAATGTCAATCCCAGGTCCTGTAAGATGTCCCTCCTGTGGACCGCGCCATTTTCCCGCCGGCAGGAATATACGGACACACACACAGGATCCTTCTGCAGCAAACCTTTATTACCATGTGGCGAGGAGAGAGCGAGCCCTGGAGAATGAACTGCTTATATACACCCTGGAGCGGTGTGTTCATCTCTGATTGGCTGTTTGCTCATTACCTCATGAGACGCCTCGGGATAGGCTGTGACTTGGCGTTTTTGGCCCTAGCACATGCGCAGATGGGCTGAGACTTAGCGCGCTCTGGCCCTAGGCACATGCACAGACTACGTGTTAAGGGGAGAAGAAACCGGATGCTGGCGCCATCTTGTAATGGAGGCTGCTGGCTTGGGTGTGGCTCTCTACATCTCCCCCTTTTTGTTTTAAATGATAGGCTCTGGCCAATGCCCCGTGTCTTAGGCTAGCTGATGTGCTGTCCATTACCAGCACCAAGAGATCGGTGGGATCCTTTGGATCACTACTCCTTGGTGTGCTCCTGGTTTATGGCATCAGCCTAATCCCGTCGTAGGGGCCAAAGGCAGCGGGCCTCGAGGACTTATGGCAGTTTGACTCACTCTCCCGTGTGCAATGGGATAAGACCCCACGGGGTGCAAGAGCTAAGTCTCGCTGACTATTAGCCTTTGAGTGTTTATTTTGTTCTTAACATGCTGAGCCAAATATCAGGAGAGGCTCCTTGCTCTAGCGCAGCAAGTGCTTGGGCAATTACTACCTTGTCACATTTTTGTTGGGCTCTGAGCTTGCAAACCATCCAGAAGAGAAACACTAAGCCAGCACACATGGCAACACTAAACAGGCCAATCCCCACCCATTCCTTAAAGAAAGAAAAGGCTGAAGAAATCCAAGAGGAGAGTCCTTCAGTCAGTGATAGATCCACTCGTGTCGAGTTGATGGCTACTACTGCCGCTCGCAATGATTCAAGGGTCTCATCAAATCCCTCCGACCAATTCCCTGCAAGATATAAAGATAATTTTCTAGACAAGTTAGCTGCCTGTGTGTAATTATCATACTGCACGCTGGTAATGCA